>APFE031130059.1:36587-110707 GCA_000404065.3 Pinus taeda
TCATCTTTTTATCCATGACAACCAAGTTCAGTGGCTATTCTGGGACAATGCTAAATCTTCAGTAGGTGTCCGGATACAATGCATACTCCTTGCTCCTCCATCTATAAATGGCTGTCACCCTGCATTAAACCAACTAGTTTTGCTAGATCTATTGTGAGTGCCAAGTTTATGCTGGATTGATAGTGAGAATTGAGAATTATAGAGGGGTTATGCTGCCAAAATATTGAGAGAGAAGAGGTCACTTTGCAAGGCGTATTTAGCTGCTTGCCCAGTCAGAGGAGGTTCAACGTCAGAACCCTTTGGTTGTAATCTTTCTCTGTTTTTACTGTTTAATGAACGACTATCATTATGGTTCCACTCATGTGTCTTTCAATGGTATTTGAGTTGTATCTTTTCTGACCGATATATAATTGCATATACTGGATTTTACGCTTGTGTTTGTATCGTTCTTTGTGTGTGCAGGTGTCCGTTTACGAGGAGCGTAAGGATTGTGACCAGCCAAAGCAAAGGGACGGGGGCGGTTTTTCTTCTACAATTACTAGCGTTGGATTCCAGGTAGATCATCATGATCGATCTCTGATTTATGCAATTAGGAACCTGCGTGTAGCGTGGTGTGATTGTTGCTAGACCCGTGTTGGGCTAGTGGGATCGCCTCTGTCCGCAGAGGGGATTTACCAGTTCAACACCTGGTATGGTAGTTCCGTCAATTGTGCTACCTTCCTTGAAGATAATCTCTTTCTTCCACCTTTAATGGAGACTCCTTCTCCTATTTAAACACTCACCTTTGCTATGATCAGCTAGTTGGTAAATTCTTGGATTGAGAAGTGTTGTTAGTGCTTTTGAGTTTGATAGATAGCTAGTGTGGGTGTGAACAAGTGTGAGAGTGTTGATAGCTTGAGGAAGGTTGTGAAGTGCCCTTGATTTTATGTAGAACTTATGAGTGAGAGAGAGAGACTTTGTGTGTTGGGAGATCAATCTTCAAAGAGTGAATGCTTGAAGAACATGCTGGCTGGACCCCTCTGAGAAGGCTTGTGACATCAAGACTTTGGTTGTACGCTGACTCTTATTTCATTATTAATGCAATCAATGATGTTTTCCTATGTCTTGTATGCAATGTACTTGATATCTCATGACTTCTTGACTTTGTGAGTAAATAGATCATTGTTGTTTTCCGGTTACATGCATTGTTGTATTTCCTTTGCATTGTTTCAGGTTGATCACTCATTGAGGAGAAGGAAGCGAAAGCTAGAGTAGCGCAACGGAACTCCATCGACCACTGGTTGAGGTAGGCCTCCAACTATGACTGTTTAAGGAAAGCTATTGTTGATCTGTCCTTGTTTGTGACTAGACCCACTCTAGGGCTATAGGGGTTGCCTCTGTCCATAGAGGGAACAGTTTCCTGCATCACAAATTGGCAACTTCACTGGGGAGTCTATCCTATGTTCTTCTCTTTGCTCTTATTTTGATTTTGATTTGGTCTCCCTTTTTTTTGGGATTAATTATCAGTCTCTTGGGTCACCTAGATTGATCGGTCCCTCTATTGTCTATTAGATTGCCTAGTTTTTGTTTGGGATTTTTTGGCTCGTTTGCTATTGTTTTTTACATCATCACATAACATAGTCTAACATTCGTGTTGATGTTGTGGTCATGCTTTTGTAAAATTCTGTGCATCATTGAATAACGTCACACAGTCGCGACAACCTGTGAAATCGGTTCATCGTGGGAAAGTCGTGTACTTCCGCAACGACGTCACCCAATTGCTACAGCTAGTTGCTTATCAGTGCTATTTTCTAGTGTTGTCCTCACGATGATACCTATAGAATTGATTTTCTCAATTCTGCCTCCTGAGTTTGCCAGACCTCTTGATACCTTTTCTTTTTTGCTTGCTCAGTCATTTGTTTTTCATTGTTTATGGTCAAAGCACTCATTCTTTGTCTTTGTTGAATGAATCTTGCCTTTTTGCCCATGTGACCTAGTTCATTATTTCAAGTTTCTTGAATCAATTGTTTTGGTTTCTAGTTTTCTCGAGATTGATTGAGCCTTCCTCATTCTTTGTTTCTGGTTTATTTTTAGTGGCAATTATTGAACCAATCTTTAGTATTGATTCGATCTCTTTTCACTACCAAACATAGATCATGTTTGTTTGGATCAACCGGTTCTTTCACGCTTTCTTTTTTGCTTCTTTGAATTCAAAAAACAAAAAGTCAAAAATCAAAAGACAGTACTCATTTAGTGTGTGAAAGTGAAAGTGAATTTGCATTTCAAGGTTGCATATTGGAAAGCGAATGATAAAATCTCACATTAGTAGTACCCATGCACTGTAGGAATTGATGTCTGTATGCATTGTGTGATTGCGTTTTCTCATCTTGGTTTTCTTGGTTTGGGAATGATCTCTCTACCCTCCCGTAGGTAGGTGTTCATTGAAGTAAAGTATATTTCATTCATTCTAGCTGCATCCTAGGTTTTGTTGTATACATATGGTAAGGCCTGAAAACCAAAACATAATTCAAGATCAACTTTAAAATGAACTGAATAAATCTAACAACATATTGGAACATAACGCTCATTAATTAGAGGTCTAGGCTAGAGATGTGCTCCGGCGTCGTTAAACCTAGGCACTATTTTTTTCGCTCAAGGTTGGGGGATTCCTCCTTCTACGACTCAATAGTGATCTAGTATGGAATTGTGCTCCCATGTACCATCGACTATATGTTGGGAGACCCCACTAGGTTATCATCCTATATCCATAGGAAGTCGTGTATGCTGCCTTGCAAACCTTAACGCACTAAACATAGCATTCAAGAAGATTGATTGTCGTACGGAAAGTCCTTGGTTTTCATATGACTACCAAGGTGTATATGCAGTTTTACGGATTGTTTGGTAAACCTTTTGCCTAGTTCTCCAAAGTAGTTACTTTCATTCCTTTTCGAACTCCCTAAAAGAAAAGGTCCATCTGAGCACTTGTCACTTCAAGATCATTAAACATTCGAAGGCCACTAGAGTCATCTTTTTGTCCTTTTCTCGACTCTTTAAAGATGAAAAGTTCAAGTTCTATTCGTGTGCCTTAAAATTTATTTGACCACATTCACATTTACCCTATTAGATCTTGCTTGTGTTTAGTTTTTGTAGGGTTCTTCCTCGTTAGTTCTCCTAAGACTTTTGAATTGAATCATCCTGGTGGAATCATCGAGCCCGTCTCCTGTTCCAAGTGACCAAGGGTCTCCATCCTTTGTCGCTCCTGAGGTTCCGGTTGTTAGTGATACTCTCCCTATTATTTTGAGTATCCAAATGCTTAACTCTTGCACCCCAGAGGAAGAGTCTTATGATATTCATTAGAATCCCATTTGGGAGCCTTCTGAGGAAGACTTTCCTGCTACTCCTCCTAGTGTTTCGGTCTCGATGTCTTCCTCCGACATGGATGAGACAACTCTCGCCTCTGGTGAAGAATCCTTTGTGTCAAAAAGTGAAATACTTATTCCCATGGAAACTTTGCCTTTCCATGCAACAGGGACTTCACCTTTCCATGTTACTTCCCTTGGTGTCACATTGCCTTTAAGGTATAATTCTTTGGTGGACATCATTGGTTCCAGGTCTCCCCTTTTGAGTTCCATATGGTCTCGTACCGTCCCTTCGACTTCAGAGTCATTTACACCTCAAATTCACAACGTGTCCACCACATCTGTTCTAACCATTCCAACTATTTGTGTGGCTTCTTTAGCCCCTATTGTCAGTGCCGCCACTGCTTCTTCAATGGTCACTACTATTGCCAGACGTTCTGCTGGTCCTACCAATAGTGGCCCAATGGCAGGAGTTATTAATCCCACACTAAGTGCCCCACCTTCTTCTCAGCAGGGGAGGCATATGATCAATATGTATAGGCTCTTCGGAATCTAGATCCTCAAATCTGTTTAGTTATTATGATTCTCACGGAGCTCATATTTATTACCTCGGACCTATGGCATCTCAACCCGCAGTTGAGGTCATGGTTCCGTTGTCTGTTGCTTGGGGTACCACCACTTATCATGGTGGCGAAGCACCCCCCGCGAATTTTCAAGGGCCACCCTATCAAGGTCAGTTGTCTTATGGACAACCTAGAGGCCCACAAGGATAACCCTTCTAGGGACAACCTTCGGCCTTTGGTGGTTCTTCCTTTACCTATTTCGGGCAACCTTCTGGTAATCCAGGACAAACGTACATCCAACAGGGTCAAACCGGTGTCCAACAAGGCTACTCTTCTGGGCAAGTTGGTTAGCCTTACATTCAGCAAGGCCAACCCACTTTCTAGCCTAATCAACCATCTGGGCAAATTGGTCAGCCCCAAAATCAACCGGGCCAACCAACTGTCTAGTCTGCTCAGCCATCTGGCCAATCAGGACAACCCTCAGTTGTGCAAGGACAACCCACTACCTAGAAAGCTCAACCTTCTGGGCAAGTGGGTTAACCTCAATCTTAGCTAGGTCAACCTTCTAGCCAGATGGCTCAGCCTCAGTTTTCTCAAGGACATCCGTCTGGGCTTGCTCAACCGAGCACTCAAATGATGGTTTCTTCTCAAGCGCCACCTAGTTTTCAGCCCCAGTCTGGGCTCCAGACCCAATCCAGTCCTCAGGTTGGATCCCATTCTCAACATGCCTATCAAACCCAGCCTGGCTACTAGGCTCAGTTTGGAGCCCAGCAATCCCAAGGGCAAGCCTAATTTGCCCCATATCAAAATTATCAATAACTACAGGTAAATCCTTATTAGAATTTCCAGCAACCATATGTTGCTCCTGCAGGCCAAGTTGGTAATTAGTGGAGTGATGGGGGGGAAATCTAGGGTCAACCATCCAGTTACAGTTATAACACCTACAGGAAAAATTCCTACAAACAAAACCCTTATGGGCCAAGTCCATTCGGACAAAACCAATGGGGGCAATAAACAACTGGGTGGAACTCTGGTACTACCTCTTACCCGTGGCCTCAGATGTCCTTTAATCCTCAATTACCCTTTTTAGCAACGTTGGAATTACCGGACGTGTCCAAACTAACAAATGATCCCATTCTTCATAATCCGTATTGGCCACCAGTTCCAACTAAAATTCCAGGTGATTGTCCCAAGTTTGATGGTAAAGCTGGAAAAGATCCCCAGGCTCATGTTATGACATATCATCTATGGTGTTCGTCAAACTCATAGCTTAATGATTCAATGCGACTTCACCTCTTCCAATGGACTCTCACTGGCTCTGCTCCTAAGTGGTATATTGAGTTATCTCGTGGATCTTTTCAGGACTTTAACTCGTTAGCTATGGCATTTTTAACTCATTTTCAGTTGCCGATTTGATATGAAATGGGCACACATCTCTTGACATCCTTAAAATAGATTATGGCCACACATATCACTAATCATATTCATGAATGGAGACGACGTCACCATTTGATTAAGTTTTGGATTCCCAATCAGCTTCTTACTGACTGGTTCACAACTTCGTTTGTCGGTCCAATAGCTCGGGACATTGTTATGGGGGCATGTGTAACTGAAGAGCAAGCTACTACACGTGCTCAGTACCTTGACTTGGTGTACTCCCAATCTGATAGGTTATATGATTATTTGCCTTATGCTCCAAGGCCCAAAACTTCCAAAGCTCCACCAACACTATCAGTTGATGGTGTCATTGAATTTGTCAATCCGCCCTCTAAGAAATCTTCCGCAAATCCTGGGAAGCAAAATTCGAATGCCTCAAATGAAAATACCTCTTAGGCTGTATCCAATGCTGGTAATACTTTTGAGGTGAATTCCGTCTAGTCCACCATGGCAGACAAAGCCTCGAAAGAGAAAAAGAAGGGAAAAGGAAAGAATAAAGCTGAACAGCCAAAGCAGGATTCCCCTAAACCTCCACCTAAGGAAGGTGCCAAACACAAGCCTAAGTATCCTTGCCTTATTTGTGATGAGGATCACTATACCAAAGACTGTCCAAGGTGGTCTGAAGTTAGTCGCTTGCTGAAAGGTGCCCCTAGGATTCCTATCATGCTCAAAGAGCCTTTTCCCTCGCAACAAACTCAAATGGTGGCTGATCCATCTCAATCCTCTTCTCCCTTTGGTTCTCAGGTATTTATGGCTGGGACGATTCCGATCCACATTAGTACTCAGGCAAAAGAGTATTTTTCGCCTGTGGGGAAGGAGCCTGAGGTCCCCTCTAGTGCTCCTCCATCCAATTCTGGTCCCCTTCATATTGAGTGACCTAGCACTGAAACAGTCATCCGACCTCCTCCTAAAGGCGTACTCCAGAAATCTTCATACAACCCCAATGCTTGTGCTGCTCAGCACTATAGCATCATTGAGGACTTAGCCTAGGCTCTGTCAGCTATGTCCACATTATAAGTTCTCCAGAGTTGTCCCTCTCAGAGGAAGTCTTTGTTATCCGCCATCAGTGGCATTGACCCAGCTGACTCAGATTTGATTACTTTTGACCTGGAGAGTCATGTACCAAGACTGCCTCACCAAATTGCCTTCCTTATTTAGGTCATCATCAATTCCAAAACAATTCTTCGTACCGTCATTGATGAAGGCGCTTCTACTTGCATAATGTTTATTTCTTGTTAGAAGGCTATTGGTTCTTTGACTCTGAGCCAGTCTCCTACAACCTTGGAAGCCTTTAATGGGAGAGAGTCTCGTCCTTATGGTATCTTCCAATGCTTGCCCATTACATTGGAAGGAAAGATGGTCAAAGTAGAGGTCGAAGTTGTCGATGCAAATTTAACTTACAACCTCTTTTTAGGACGAAGCTGGACATATGCCATGCAAGCCGTGGCTTCATCTCTATTTCGTGTCATCCATTTCCCTCATCAGGGGAAGATTGTCACAGTAGACCAACAGTCCTTTTTCGCCTCTTCTTTCGATGGCAACGTGCCTTTCATGGAGCATACCTCAGTTCCTTTTGAGAGTGTGGGTGCTAGACTCTTTAAAGATCCCACCCTTATGGGTGTTTTTTTACTCCCACCTCCCAACGTCGCTCCCATTAATATGATTTTTGTTCACTTTGATTCGTGGGTTCTTCCTCCTGCTGATCAGATAGAATCCTGGGGCGATAAGATGCTGTTGAGTCCTACCAAGCTCAACTACGTTGAAATTGTTTCTGCATCAGCTCCATCTTCTGAATCTGCTCCTTTGAGCAGAGCTCTTGACTCGTACATGTAGCCCCCTTGGCTTGGAGATAGCGCTTCTTCAGACCCATTACATGAACTTTTTCCTTTTGGTGAAGCAATCATTGAGACTATGTCTTTCAAGGAACCACCTTGGCCTGATCATCACCATCATTCCTCGTTTCTCCCTACCCATTGAGAAATGCTTACTTGTCTCAAGCGATTTTCTTCTTGTTTCCCCTCTCAGCCTCTTCAGACACCTATTCAGATCTATCAAGTGTCTTCTAAAGGGAATATGGGGAACATCATGCAAACTCAGCCAATCGGCATCTCTGTTAAACTAGGGATTGTCAAGCACATCCATGTTGGAGTAACTTGTAATCTAGAGGAAATTCAGCTTTATATAGGTATTTTTTGTGAATTACGTGATGTGTTTGCCTGGTCTTACGAAGAGATGCTCGGCATCGATCCTACCATCATGGTGCATGAGATACCTACCTATCCAGGTGCTAAACCTGTTCAACAGTGTCTATGCCCCGTGCACCCCCGAAAGGCTGCAGCTATTAAGGTGGAAGTTGAAAAGCTTCTTAAGGCTGGTTTTATTTACCCCATCCCACTCACAGATTGGGTCTCTAATATTGTCCCTGTCACTAAGAAACATGGCACTATCAGGGTATGTGTTGATTACTGTGATATTAATCAAGCCTATCCTAAAGATAACTTCCCTCCACCCTTCATTGACCAGCTCATTGATGACTATGCCGGGAGTGAAATATACTCATTCATGGACGGCTTTTCTGGTTATAACTAGATTAATATTGCCCCTGCCGATCAACACAAGACTGCCTTTATCTGTCTGTGGGGCACTTTCGCTTATAGAAAGCTCCCCTTCTACCTAAAGAATTTCGGTGCGACCTTCCAGCATGCAATGTCCTACACATTTCATGATATTCAACACATTGTGCAACCTTACCTGGATGACCTTCCAACTCATTTAGTAAAATTCCAAGACCATCCAACCCACCTTCGTGAATTTTTTCTCTGTTGTAGACACTATCGCATCCGGATTAATCTGCATAAGTGTTTCTTCTGTGTCAAGTTAGGCAGACTTCTTGGGTTCATTGTCTCTCAAGAGGGTAACCATTTGGATCCTCTTAAAGTTAAAGCCATCCTGAATCTTCCCCCCCCTGCTTCTTTGCAGCAACTGCAGAGTTTGCAGGGAAAAGAAAATTTTTTGCAATGATTTATTCTGAATTATGTCGAAGTGGCTAAAGGCTATATGCGGTTATGAAAACGCGACACCCCTTTTCATTGGGATACCATTGCACAAGAGTCATTCGAGCACCTCAAGGCTCTCCTTGTTTCTGCTCCTTTATTACATCCCCCTGATTATCACCAGGACTACACTCTTTATTTAGCTGCTACTAATACCACCATCGGCATGGTTCTAGTTCAAGATGGTGATGATTGTACCAAGCATGTCGTTTATTATTTTAGCCACAATCTACTTGATACGGAAACTCGTTATGACCATGTCGAGAAGTTGGCACTGGCCGCTGTTTTTGTCGTCCAACGTTTCCACCATTACATACTATTGCATACCACGACGGTGATTTATGATTGCAACCCGATGATGTACATTTTGTCACATCAGTTACTGGGGGACAAATACTCAAAGTGGATTGTCATCCTCCAAGAGTTCGACTTGGAGTTCACCACTGCCAAGTCCAAGAAGTCCCTCGTCTTCACTGAGTTGCTTTGCTCTCTGCCATCCGCTATCGCACCCTCTCAGTTAGAGGACCACATTCTGGATGAACATCTGTTCTTGATTAGTACCCTCGATCCTTGGTATGGAGACATTATTGTCTATCTTTAGATGTCTTCCTTTCGTCTAGATTTGTCCAAGAATGCTCGGCGACACATTCACCATCATTCTCAACCTTATCGCATTATTGGGGACACCCTGTACCAACTCGGCACTGACTCTGTTCTCCGCCAATGTTTAACATTCGAGGAAGCCGAACGAGTTCTAAATGACTGCCATTCTGGTGCCTGTGGTGGCCACATGTTCGGGTATGCCACTGCTCAGAAGATTCTCCGTGCTGGTTATTTTTCGCCCTCCATCTTTAAGGATTGCATTTTTTCCGTCCGCTCTTGTCATGATGCCAAATTTACCATCGGAAAATGTGCGCACCTCCTACTCCATTGCACCTCGTTGTTACCGTCGGCCCTTTTGCCAAATGGGACATTGATTATATGATCTATAACCCTCGCTCAACCAGGGGGCATGGGTACATCATCATTGTTGTTGATTATTTCACAAAATGGGCTGAGGCGATGCCTACACTATCCGAGGATGGTCACTCAGTGGTGCAATTTCTGTTCAATCATGTTATTTCATGATTCGGAGTCCCTCAGGCTATCGTCACTGATCACAGCAAACATTTTCGTAATCATATGATGACCGAGTTAACAACCCAGTTGGGCCTGCGGCATGATAGCTCGACACCATACTATCCTCAGGCCAATGGCCAAGTGGAAGCTGTCAACAAAGTTCTAGTTACAATGCTTCAATGCACCATTGGCAAGCACAAGTCCAACTGGCATTTGATGTTGTTCTCTGCCTTATGGGCCTACCAAACGTCAGTGAAGGATGCCATTGGATTCACCCCATTCCAATTGGTTTACAGTTTGGAGGCTACCCTTCCAATTGAGTGTGAGATCCCTTCTTTGAAATTAGCTCTCGAATTACTCCCCAACACTACTCCGATAGAAGAACGCCTTCTCTATCTAGAGCGACTAGATGAGACCCGTCGACTAGCCTCTCTAGCTATTGAAGCATAGAAGAAGAGAGTGAAAACTCACTTCGATCATACTATCCATCCTCGTTCTTTTGTTGAAGGAGATTTAGTCCTACTTTATGATCAAGTGAATGATAAGCTGGGGGCAGGAAAATTCGAGCCCATGTAGCATGGGCCTTACATTGTAAAGCGAGTTTTGCAAAAAGCGGCCTATGAGCTGATTGATTATGAAGGGAACCCTCTAGATAAGCCCCGAAATGGGCTTTATCTGAAAAAATATTATGCATGAACCCCATGCACTCTGATTTGTACATACGTGTGTTCTTAGCAGGTTTGTTGTGTGTGTGTGTGTTTCCATGTTTTGGCTTGGTGTGTAGGCATAATTGCTGCTTATTGTGTCTTTTTGCTTCGTGCAGATGTCTGGTACACCTTACATTGGTTTCGCTGATGGTGCCTACTGTAGTACATGCAACCTATCTTCTACAACATGGGTGATCTATGATCCTCACAGTGAGTTAGTAGACCTTCAAGGTATTTGTCTCAGTTTTACCACAAATAATGTCGATGAATATAGTGTTGTTATTGAATTATTGATCGAGGCTATTAACCTCTGCATTCATGCACTGGTCGTGAATCTGGACTCTCAGCTTGTTGTCCACCATCTTAATGGGTGTTATTCCATTAGAGATCATCAGATTTTAAGGTTGTATTTACATGTTAAATTGTTAGAAATGAATTTTGATTTTATCACATATCAACACATTCCAAGACAATTAAACACGTTAACTGATACATTAGCTAACCGTGTATTAGACAGACATTTGCATAACATGTAATCAAAACAACATATAGAAGCATTCAAAAACACAATAATGAACCATAGGAATATGTATGTGTGTGTGTGTGTGTATATATATATATATATATATCTCGTATGGTGCACCGAGGCGCTCAAAAAATAAATGTATATGTCCAAATAGAGTCTGTGTTCTCCATACATCCGAGACACATGTCTCTCAAAAAATCAGTAGGAAATAAAGCCTAGGTGTCTACTGCGGTGGGTTATGCTTGTTGGCCGGATAAATCATCTTGTGGACAAGACCGATCTCCCTAGTATCAACTGATATCTAGCAACAAGTAGGACAAGCAAATCTACCTTTCTTTAAACATATTGTGATTCATTAATAAAAACTAAGAGGTGTTTTAGACCCTACCCTAAGTCTAATGCTAGGTTGTGGCAGCCTTGCTCCAACAACTCCAAAATAGTTTCCTTTTAATAACCTGCAATCACAAACAAGCACACATCAAAGAACACCTGCATAGCTAATATAATAAATCATGTTCATCATAGTGATCAAGGAATCTATGAAATAAACCATAAAACACAGCTTATTGAGAAAAATAAACTTGATTGTATTAACTTTGAAATAGAATAACTTTACAACCTTGGTGCCTTGATGCTGTATATGCTCTTCCCAGGGTCCAAACAGGAATCTCCTCTACTTTGACAAGCCTCACTCTCTTCTAAATGAGATAAAAAGGTATGTAATCTCTCCTCTCAAAAGCTCAATTAGGAAGACTAAGTTCCAGCAACATTTACCCTCAAAAATATTCAGCTTTCCACCTCCCAGTAACCAGCCCAATGCTCCATTTTATAGTGCAAAGGAAGGAGGTTACAATTCCACCATTGAAGCGATAGAGTCCTTCTTCAAAGGGATAAGCTCCTCACATCAAGGGGTTAGCTCCATAAGGTATGGGATGCATGAACCCTCAAGGAGCGAACTTGCCAGCTCAAGATTCCCTCTAGAAGCTTCTAGAAATGACTCAAAGTGAGTTTTTAAGAATCTACTTGCGCCTTTTTAACTTTTACAGGGGTTCGCACCCATAATGAGCGGTTAGGTGTGTAGGGGACATGACCAATAGGTGTGGAACCACAGGTAATGCTAAGAGAAAGTGCGAAACCATAATTTTAGAGATTTTTAAGGTCTTTCTCTTATTTTCAAGGCTTGACATGAAGAACTAAGGTTTAAGACTTGCAAAGGAGGAAGGTATGAGTGGTGATAGACTCATATTGATTGCAGAATGTCAAAGTGACAATTTTTTTGCAACAGATTTCCCCCTAAAGTGTGAAGTCTGTAATAGATGAGGATGGTTTTGTCATCTAAGAAGAGTGAAGTACATTATTATTTCAAGGATCTTCCTATGGATCCCCCGGTCAGAACCTATAAAAACATTCAATGCAATATATATATATATATATATATATATGAACATATCATTGCTAAGGTAGGCATTCCCATACTCAGATCAAAATTGACTAGAAAACTATCTAAACTGCTCTGATACAGGAATGATTTTGTAATACATCACAAATATAGACATATGTAAACACAGTATGGGTGCAACCATCTGTTTATGAAAAGTCCACTGTATAATGAATAACAAAATTCCTTGCAGCCTAGATGGTGGAAACTAGATCCAGGGTCTTGATTTCTACTTCCCAAACTAGTACGATTCTATCCATGTGAATGAATGTGTCGAGAAGTCGACATGGTAGAAACCACTTGATACCAATTCAAGATGTAAATTGGTTAACAAGTTGAGAGAACAACCCACCAGTAATAGTCAATGGCCCTCAAAGTACTTATCACAAAAAAATTTTCCCATGAAAATGTGAATAGGATGAGTCTACATGTCAAACAATATTTCACCAGATCCTTTAATCGAGGTCAATGACTGCAAACCTGTTTCAATAAAGGTGAGAAAACCTTGCCATTGAGGCATGCAGATTCCAAGGTACTGACAATTTCTAGATCATCTTTCTAGATAATGAGTTGGAGTTGATAGAAAGCGATCCGTCGTAGGGAAGCCCACAACACGAAATCATAAATCAAGTTTTGAAGAAATGTATTTGGCAAGAACTAACTTAGGGATGGTCAAGATGAATGATAGATATTTTGCAAATGAATGGTTTATTTGAACTGACCTCTTGAACACATAACAACGTTGCAGATGGTTTGGTGACAATTGACCCAAAGCTAATACCCAGAAACTGGCTGAAGACTTTCAAATTGGTTTGATTAACTATTAGGCAAAGGATTTCCCAACTGAGGTGAACAAAAAGTGTCGTGTTCAAGAGTGGTTAACTTCTTTTCTAAACACAAATTATAACAAACAGGTTCATTTTTCTCTCTTTTCCCCCACCATTTCTGGCAAGTACCTCTTTATTTTTTACAAGCTTGAGGAGGATAACATTTGCTTGATTATAAGCTCATCCTTTGGATGAGTCCAACTTAGTTTAAAATTCGAACCCTAAGAAGGAGTGGTCCGTTGCTGTTTGAAATTGAATAGGTCCTTTACTGTAAAATTTTAATGAGTCCGATATAGGAGAAACTCGGTGTTTTTCAATTTTAGGGAGTCAGAAGAAAAACTTAAGAAAACTCCATGGTTGTCCTTTTTCGTAAATTTGTGTCCCCTAAGCCCGAAAAGGTATAAAATAATACTTGAGAGAACCGCTTGATCATTACGATCAAGGAGTACTTTTCATAATTAGTGCCTTCAATCTCAAAAAGTAAAAAAGAAATCAAAAACACGTCGTTTTATTACTAATATCGAACTTGAAACGACAAAATTCCGGCAATATTTTCATGTTTATACCGTCAGAAATGAGTTGTAAGTGGACCATCCTTTTAATTCCTTTTTAATGAGTTTAAAAAGAAAAACTTGGCAATATTTTCACATTTTACGAGTCAGAAAAGAGCTTAAAGAGGACTCGTCCTAGAGGAACGAGTGGTATAAATGGTAGCAACTGGTTTCGGCAATGGTGGAACTGCTCAAAACATGTAATGGTCAAGAGGTTGGCTAACAAAACCACTCATAACTGCGGTCCCTTAGGAAAGGTAGAACAACCAAGTGAAAGCATATGATCAACCAAAGAGATGGTGGCGATGGAATGAAAACAACCTAGGCTCATCTAACAGAATTTAGTGGATAAAGATGGCAATCACGAGATGTAAAATGGGTATGGGTTCATTTTTACACAAGCTTGAACCATAGAGAACTCTGCTTGAATTCAGTTTCATGTTTACACAAGCTTGAAACGAAAAACTATTCTTGTTGTAAGTTCGCATGCCCCCAGCATAATGACACAAATCGAGGTACATGCCCCCCATGCTTCATTGAATTCAACCAGATGGATGGAATGAAGGTTTACTTTCAAGATCGTGAAAAGACTCGACTCGAAAAGGGAGTTGTTTCATTTTTTAAAGAGGTTGACACAAGAAAAGAACTATCCTCAAAACCCTTGTTTCATTTTTTAAATGAGCTTGACACAAAACAAGGAACTATGCTCTAAAATCCTTGATTCATTTTTTAACGAGATTGACACAAGACAAGGAACTATGCTCAAGACTCCTTGTTTCATTTTTTAATGAGCTTGACACAAGACAAGGAACTATGCTCATAGCTCCTTTGTTTCACTTTTTAACGAGGTTGAGATGGGAAGAAACTATCCTTGCAACATCCAGTTTCATTTTTTAACGAGGTTGAGATGGGAAGAAACTATCCTCGCAACATCCAGTTTCATTTTTTAACGAGGTTGAGATGGGAAGAAACTATCCTCACACCCTAGTTTCATTTTTTAACGAGGTTGATACCAGAAAAAACTATCCTCATATCATCCTCTACAATCTACCTATATAACCTACTGATTCATTTTTTTTTTAATGAGATTGACACAGGAAAAGAACTGTCCTCAGACCTGATTCATTTCTTAAGGAGGTTGACTCAGTAATAGGAACTTTCCTCAAAACCCTAGTTTCATTTTTTAACGAGGTTGATACTAGAAAAAACTATCCTCGCGTCTACTCTCTTCCAAATGAGATCAAAAGGTATGTAATCTATCCTCTCAAAATCTCAATTAGGAAGACTAAGTTCCAACAACATTCTCCTCTCAAAAGCTCAATTAGGAAGACTAAGTTCTAACAACATTTACCCTCAAAAATATTCAGCTTTCCACCTCCTAGTAGCCAGCCCAATGCTCCATTTTATAGTGCAAAGGAAGGAGGTTACAGGTCGACCATTGAAGGGATAGAATCCTTCTTCAAAGGGATAAGCTCCTCACATCAAGAGGTTAGCTCCTTAAGGTATGGGATGCATGAACCCTTAAGGAGCGAAATTGCCAGCTCAAGATTCCCTCTAGAAGCTTCTAGAAATGACTCAAAGTGAGTTTTTAAGAATCTACTTGCGCCTTTTTAACTTTTACAGGGGTTCGCATCCATAACACAGATACAGAGCGGTCAAGTGCACAGGGGACATGACCAATAGGTGCAAAACCGTAGGTAATGCCAAGAGAAAGTGCGAAACCAGAATTTTAGAGATTTTTAAGGTCTTTCTCTTATTTTCAAGGCTTGACATGAAGAATTGAGGTTTAAGACTTGCAAAGGAGGAAGGTATGAGTGGTGATAGACTAATATTGATTGCAGAATGTCAAAGTGACAATTTTTGTGCAACAATGCTCCCTATAGCACACCACTGCTCATGCAACCCATCTCAATAGTCAGTGCACCCTAGGTATCACCCCTACTATATGAATCTGGAACTCTATGGGGACCTCCTCAATCCCCATGTAATCAGGGATCCCCACCGTCAGACCCTCGAGATTTTGGGCCACTGTCTCTATCGAATCGCCAGTTGGAGGAGCTAAGGCTAGCTCTCTGATACCCTGTGGGTCCCTTTGTGCCTCTAGAGCCAGTCCTATAGGCCTCACAGGTCCCACATCTGCAATACCATAGAGTACCTCATTAGGACATATGCATGAAAAAATCCAAAAAACATCACAAAAAATAAAATACAAAAAATAGTGTGATCAAGTGCTTTACCGCCATCATCCCACTACTCGCTAGGGGGTAGCTGCATGTTGGGATCTCCAAGAAAGTCCATCCCAACATATGGCTAGTCCTCAACAAAGATCGTCTGGCACTCCAACCACTCATGGAATAGTACCCCCCATGACACTGGATGTCCGCCACCTCCTCGTGGCATAATGTGGGCCCACTGTGTGATCCTAGTCTCTCATAGTCTGGGTGCGTCCAAGTCCATATCTTGCAACTGCAGTGCCATCACCCACTCCAGCATGAGTGGGATCAAGATGGACTCGTAGCCAAACTGTTTCGTCTCTCCTCAAGGACAGTTGGTAAGTTGTCTCTTCATGTTGGCCGTCATTGTTTCTGCCCAGTTGAACATGGTCGGATTAAGGCAATCGAGAGCCAACTAGAGTTGGGTCTTCGATGCCTCATGTTGGGCTTGGGAGCCCGTTACCCTAGTTACCATAAAGAGAATTGCACGAAGAACCACGTCTTCTACCGTCGGGATTGCCACCTTCCCGCTCTTTGTTTTACATGCCCGGGGGCACACTCATGCCATCAGTATCTCTAGATATTCACCCCTAGGGCGTTGGCCCTCTAGGATCGGCCTCTCACCACAACGAGACAATTCGGTCAAAAAATAAATATCTGTTGCATCGAACTCAATGTCTTGGCCACGAATTATGAATTTTCCGTCTACTAGGTTCCATGCACGGATTGTTAGATCTAGTAAATCGGGTTAGGACTGAAGGTGCGAAGTCAGGAAGAATTTTAGCAACCTGCATGCACGTAAGACATTTCGACACCCACCATCAGCAAAAGCTTCTTCATCGTTAAAATCATGAGTTTGTTCCTGCCAGACAAATGACATGATGCCCTACATAACGAGAATAAATGAATTAGAACTTTGTTTGTAAATTTCAATCCATAATTTGCGTAAAGAGTTAGTTTTGCGTCGCCATCGTGGCTATTTTTAAAATAATCGCAATGGCGCAAAGTTGGTAGTTCATTTTTCTAACACGGCCATCGCAGACTCGAGGGACATACCCGCGATGACCGAGCGGCGGACTCCGACTCAAAAATCCGCCTAAACTTACATGATTAATGCTAAAATGCATGAAAAAACCATGGAAATGAAGCGCAGGAGGAAGTCTACTTACTTGGTAGAAGTTTCATGGTGAACTGTCGATGAATGAGGCTGGAATTGGCTTGAGAAATTCACTCTAGCTGGTGCTCCAAATGATCCAATGGTAAAATGAACAGTGCAAATGGTAAAAAAACAAATGAATTACCCCCTTTTTTATAGTAATTTTTTGAAATATTAAAATTTTCACTTTAGAATGTGGGTATTTACCATTTTTATTGCATGGTTGATTGGAGTTTTGTTTTCTAACTATGTTTTTGCATATATTAATCATTTATGTCGACTGGGTTTTACGTTTGATGTGTCTTGTGTAGAACTACAGGTCGTGGAGTTACATCATACTTCATGTGCACTTGGTCCGTAAAGTCGTCTTTAACGCTCTTTTCCAAATTAAGAGATGAGAAGATAGCCAAGTTGTCCCTTTCGACTCGTTAAACAAAATGCGAGGTAGTTTTCTTTAAAGCTCTTTTCTGACCGTGTAAACATGAAAAGATTGTTGAGCTTTTGTCGTTTCAGGCTCGTTATTGGTCATGAAACAACATGGTTTCGATCGCTTTTCTACTTTTTTGGGTCGAGGCCACTAATCACGAAAAGTACTCCCTGATCGTAATGGTCAAGCGGTTCTTTCGAGTATCGTTTTATACTTTTTCGGGCTCGAGAGACACAAATTTATGAAAAAGGACCCCCCTTGGATTTTTCTTTTCCGTGTCTTTTTCAAACTCTCTAAACATGAAAAAGACTGAGTTTACCTATGTCGAACTTGTTAAACCCTGACGACATTGGACTCGTCATCATGACAAGGCTCAAGCTTCTCCTCCCTAGGGCTCGTTAAACTATTACTAGGTTGGATTCGACCGAAGGTCGGACTTATACCACAAGCATATGCTATCCCCTTCAAGCTTGTTTTCAAAAATAATTGGGGTAATCGCCAGCAATGGTGGGGGAAATTTGGAAATCATCATTGATTGTCTCTGGCAACTAGTCACTCTTGAACAAGGACACTTCTGCTTCTTGTCGGGTTGGGGTATCCATACTTCGTCATTTGGCCTTCCACGGGTTTGGGTTGTCATTTAACCTCATTCCATCTGATCTATGTTGTCTCCATTAAGCCCTTGATCCCTTGGTACCTGAATGCTGCCACCCTCCGGAGTCGTGTCGCCAACATGTTCAAGAGTATAATCCTTCTGCAGTTTACACCCTTGCCTCTTCATCTAATATCCTGTTTCATCATCTACCACTTGTTCCTTGTCTCGTGTCATTGATGGGGGAAACATTATGGCCCTCCTGCGATGGATCATCTCCTGTCGACATCAGCTCATTAACCAGGAGATTGATCTAGAGATCCCTTTTCGTACCTTGGAGCTTGCATGCCTCAATAGCAAGTTCTTCGCGCCTGATGGTCGACTTACATCATTGGTCGTCAATTTTGTGATTCCACAAGTGTTTGACATCAACTCATTCTTCACACTTTGTGTATTATATTGGACAGTACCTTGAGAACCATTGACATTATTGGTGGTTTCTCTCATGCTTGTTAACGGTTTGCATCATTGACCAATAATCAGGCGATTTTCTCTCATGCTCGACTTAAGCACCTCTATTCGCATGTTAGAATTTGTACTATGATCAATTGGGTTCAAGACCCCGAACTCAGATTACACATGTTCAGGCTACGTGGATTGGTTCATGATTACATGACTCATTGATGGATGGTTGCGACCATACCTGAGTCTTCATGGGTGGCTACAACCACACCTTTATCATTATCATGGTCTTATTAGCTGGATGGTTGTGTCCATACCATAGACCTAGTTCGTATGTCTTTGGAAGGTTGCATCCATGCCTAGACTACATGTATTTCAGTATCAGAGATATCAATTATACTTGCGCCTGCAGGTTCTTCCAGATGGTGTTCCAGCTCAGTCGGTTTCATAAATCATTTCACCCCTCCCACTCTCTCTGGCTTCATACTTTAGGGGGCATTTATTACATAGTAATTTGTCACCGCCTTCACTCCCGGTCCTTCTACTATGTCATGTGTCCAAGTCAACCATGCTCATACTAAACAAATGCTCTCTTATGCTGCAAATTGACCCATTTTTCCTAAGTTATCTGGCTCATCGTGACTATGGACTTAATATACGCACTGAAGGGTGCTCATGAATAGTCCAGCCACGCTTCTAGTGCGGAAGTACATATGTTTCCCACGATGGTTCAATTTCATGCCCCATCGCGAGGCTATTTGATATCTTTAGCGACGGTTTGACTGGCTACATTGCTTACTAGTGATGTCAGTGCTTAGGATCTGTTATTCACCCGTGATGATCCAGATTGGGTGAATTTGTTCCAATAATCGGCCTTCTGGATGACTCCAAGCCTTGTTGTTGGCATAGTTTGTGTCGTCCTTCCTTGCCTAGTATGGAAGTTCTGTCAATTGTGCTACCTTCCTTGAAGATAAGCTCTCTCTTCCACCTTTGATGCAAACTCCTTCTCCTATTTAAACACTCACCTTTGCTATGATCAGCTAGTTGGTAAATTATTGGATTGAGCAGTGTTGTTAGTGCTTTTGAGTTTGATAGATAGCTGGTGTGGGTGTGAATAAGTGTGAGAGTGTTGATAGCTTGAGGAAGGTTGTGAAGTGCCCTTGATTTTATGTAAGAACTTATGAGTGAGAGAGAGAGAGACTTTGTGTGTTGGGAGATCCATCTTCAAAGAGTGAATGCTTGAAGAACATGCTGGCTAGATTCCTCTAAGAAGGCTTGCGATGTCAAGACTCTAGTTGTAAGCTTACTCTTATTTCATTATTAATACAATCAATGATGTTTTCCTATATCTTGTATGTAATTTACTTGATAACTCATGACTTCTTGACTTTGTGAGTAAATAGATCATTGTTGTTTTCCAGTTACGTGCTTTGTTGTATTTCCTTTGCATTGTTTTAGGTTGATCACTCGTTGAGGAGAAGGAAGTGAAAGTTGGAGTAGCGCAACAGAACTCCATCGACCTCCGGTTGAGGTAGGCCTCCAACTATGACTGTTTAAGGAAAGCTATTGTTGATCTGTCCTTGTTTGTGACTAGACCCACTAGAGGGGTTTCCTTTTTCCATAGAGGGAACACTTTCCTGCATCAAATTGATGATTTAATATTACTAGGTGATGAGCAATTGATCAACTCTTGCAATGAGGACCTTGCAAGGGAATCTGAAATGAAGGACATGGGTGTCACACTACTTCCTTGGGTTGGAAGTATGGCAAGGTGATGGGGAATTGTTTGTGTCTCAAGGAAAGTATGCTAACAAGATATCACAGAGATTTCACATGTAGAGTTTTAAACCCATGGAGACACCTCGAGTGGCCAACTAGAGGAAGGAGAATGCCACTTCATGTGAAGAGGTTGATGCTACCATTTGCTGGAAGCTAGTGGGTTCACTAATATATCTTTTCAACACATGACCAAATATGTGTTGTGCACTCAACCAGTTGAACCAAGCTATGGTTAGGCCGACCAAATTGTGTTGGAAGGTAGTGAAGCATGTTTTATGCATGGAAAATTTTAGGGGCTAATATTCACAGTTGGGCTAATTTTCCATGATTTTTCCAAAAAAAATTCACCAATTTCCATTTTTTATAAAAATGATTCTCCCAAATTTTATAATATAAAATTATTTTGTCTTGAAAATCGCCAACATTATATAGACAGTATATATAAAATTATTATAATTTTGAATAATTTTACAAATACATCAATAAACATTTTATAGTTTGCATATTAGGGACTAGTGCGATTCACCAATGTTCTTAAACCTCAAGATAATTTTCCATCCTTAAAATTTTCCCTGGTTTTATGGTACTTCAGAGGCACTACCCAGTATGGATTATGGTACATATGGACAAAGGGAGTGAATTTGTATGTCTTCACAGATGCAGATTGGGAAAGGAGTCCATTTAATTGAAAGAGTACCTCAGGTGGATTTTTCAGTGATGGTTTCACAATTGTTTCTTGCTATAGCAGGAAGAAAATATATGTGGCACTCATCTCAACAGAAGCAGAATACATGGTTGCAAGTCAAGCAACATGTGAGAAAATATCGATGAGAAAGATACTTGTGGTGTTGTTTGATCAGATGATGGATCCAAATATTATTTATTGTGATAATCAGAGTTGTTTTAATCTTTATGAGAATTGAATATTTTCATGCTCAATCCAAGCATATACATATTTAGTATCATCATTAACGAGACTATGCGCAAAGGAGAGTAATGTTGCTACAATACATTTTGACAGAGGAACAAGATGTTGACATCTTAAAAAAGGATTTGTCATGAGGAAAGTTTGAATTCCATAGGTGTGGATAAGTGTGGTTAATAATCCCTTTTTTCTAAGAGGGAGTGTAGCAAGAAAGTCTCAATTTGATTTTGTCGTAGTCAAATTGAGAAATTTGAATTTCCCCATTAGCTAAAAACTTGGAGGCAATTAACTTGTGTGACATGTCTCTTGTCACTCAATTAGCTCAATAAATTCGAGTTACAACGTTTGGAATTCAGTTAAGCATGTGTTATTGCTAATTTTTAGCAATCAAGGTTAGTTATTTCCAGTTGTATTCAATTAAACTAGTTCTAACTGTTGATAGAACTAGTGGAATGTCGGTTGTACAGTGGAACAACACTCTAACTTACTGATCATCCAGTTAGCTGATCAATCAACCAAAAATAGTTAGTGCATGCAGAGAATTTGAGTTCCCCAGTTGTGGTGGAGATTCCAAGACAATGTACAAGGAATTGTAAACTAGTTTGAGTGTACAGGTGTTACCTGCAAGCAATGATCAAACCTTGGGAATTGTGCAATCAATTGGCGGAATTTTCTTAAAAATAGGGGCTAATTCCTCAAGATTTTAACAAGGAAATAAAGGCTCAAGTAGAGACGAAAATTGACTAAGTTTGGGTTAAAGCTTCTCATTGAGTGGAGAGATAGGTTATTCACTTGTAGGTTGAGCTCAGAGTGAGCTGAAAATTGCAATACATTCTCTATTCATCTAATTAATGCAAGCAACCTTAAGGGGTTTTTAGCAGTTTCTTTCCCCTAGAAAATTATTGTTCATGTGTGTTATTTCTTATTTCATATTTCCAAATATTATTCTAAATTATGAATTAATTTTCATAGAGTAGTAGAGTAGAATTGTGTCTCTTGATTTGGATTAAAATTTCTTGAGCAATTACAATTTTATCACCAAATTTCTACAAGAGACATCCCCTATATGCAAGGGTGCCTGGTACCAACCCTCAAACCCTTCTTTTGTATCATCTTGTATGAGTGTGGAATGTGCTTTCCTGCGTAGCAAGGAATAAGGGACATATCCTTTGATCTATTTTCATGATCACACACTTACATCTGGGTAGATCATCATCTGATCTACTAGGTTAAAAGTAGCTTGGCTCAAGTCAAATGGAATTTGAAAATTTTATCAACGAAAGGTCTATTGTTTTTCTAATGGTTTTATTTTCCTAGTGATAAACCAATGATGCCCTTAGAAATATATAACTTCATGAGTAATCAAGGAATTTTGCATTAAAAAAAAGGACTATATAATTGATATTAAAGGTTTTGATGTGGAATTTGAACAATTTTTTTTCTTTTTGTTTTTAACAAGGAAAGTATAATAAGGAAATCTAACAAAATGCTTTAACATACATACATAATGTTTATAGTAAGGAAACTCAACAAAAACTCTTCAACAAATGTACACTGGCATATATCCATCTTAACTCTGAATCTACCAAGCACCAATAGGAATCAAACCTCTTAAGATGCAAACCTATTTTTGAGTTTAAAACTTGAGGAAAGCTTTGCGCCTCTAAATATTTTATTTCTCTTGGCGCTTGGTAGATTTAGAGTTAGATGTATATATGTTGGTTCTTAACAATATCATTTATATTTATTTAAATTTCACATCTCTATATATAGAAATTATTTTTATTTCTAAATTTATTAGGATCTTGACAATATGTATATATGAAAAATATTTCTTTCATGAGTTATAACATATATTTTTTAATTAATTTTTTATATGATATGCATAACATTAAGATATATATGGATAGATGAAAAAAATGTTTTCTAATTATTGATATTTTATAAGCTTGTTAATTAAATTTAATTATTAAATTATTAAATATAATGATTATTAATATTTATCATTTTTTATCAATATAAACCTCCTCGCAAATAATACTTCATTTTCACCCATGAAGACTATTAATATTGGCACATGGTATGACACATTAGTTTTTGTTTGACTACTTATTAGTTTGTCTTTGACGGCTTATCCATAGTTTAACATCGGGAATTCAATTTTGTTATTTTTTATTATTATTTAAATTCATTTTTTTGTAAGATGATTGGTTGAGGTCTTATTGTGGACTCTTTAGTAACTTCCATTTGTATGAGTTACTAATTTTTTATTTTTATTTTTATTTTTATTTTTTTTCCTTTTTCTATTTTTTATATTTTTTCTTCCATATTTTCAATCTAAGATTATCTATTATTATATTAAAAACATATTTAATAAATTTAATTATAAAAAAATGTATATATATTAATAAAACATAAAACGCATAAAATATATATTAAAACAAACAAATATATTAAAGTGTGTATATATGTTAATATAAACAATATTAGTTAATCATATTTCTTAATTTTTAGTGATCGCATTCAACAATACAATGTTTTATGAGTTATTTTATTTATTGATGAAATATTTGTCTTTATTATTTTTTAGTTTAATTAAGTTACATTTAAGCTAGGTTGTAGTGACTACCTACTATGTAGCTCTTGTTTTAATTTATATGGTCAATTGAATATAAATTAAATTTATTAATGTTTATTACAGGTGTTGATGAGTATATTGTAATTAGTTTGCATGCAAACGTTTTCACTATTAATTAATTTGCAAATTTTTAGAAACTATTTCCAAAGTTGTAAAATTAAATATTAAACTTATTTCTAGAAATTGATTTTTGAATTTGTAATTTTTTATTGGTGGATGGCTACATTTTATGTGGTTTAAAATCAATTTCTCATTTTTTTTTTTTAATCAAAAAAACTGTAATCATTCCTTGCTTGGTTGTTATGTTTTTTTCTATTAAAATTGGTTTTTCACCCTTTTTCATAAAACTATGTAATCATGTACCAATTAGCAATTTGATTCCCCCTCCACCAAAGTTGTGGTACTTAAATCATGCACTTAATATAAATAACTTATATAATCACATTCACCCTACCAAGGTTCTCTACCTTTTTGCATAAGAGACAATACATGTACTTAATATAAATAAGTTATATAATCACATTCACTCTACCAAGGTTCTCTACTTTTTTGCATAAGAGACAATACATGCACTTAATATAAATAAGTTATATAATCATATTCACCCTACCAAGGTTCTCTACTTTTTTACATAAGAGACAGTACTAGATTATATGTGGTTATAAATATGAATAATTATTTTGTAAATTTATTTTACCCTGATATATATTATGAATTTTTCTTGAAAAAAACCATTTATAATTTTATTAATGAAAACAAAATTACAATAAATTAAATTAAAACTATTTTTTATTATATTGTATTTTTACTAATTTTTTAATGAAATAAATATTATATTTTTATTATTATTATTATTATTTTATTTTATAACCACTATTTCTCAGTATTACATTGAAAGGAAATTTATTTCTTAGTATTACATTGAAAGGAAATTTAGAAATAGAGACATAAAAATTCTTATCATATAAACAATTCGAAAACATAAACCATTTAAAACGCAAAACGATAATTATATACGAGTGCGACCCTGGCCGGTTGAATATTAACTCTCCTACGAGAACTTAAAGTTTTCACGTGGGTACCATAGCCACCAGGGATGGAATTTGACAGATAATTTAGTTGATATTAGTTGATTTTCGTCAAATATATTTAAATGGTAAAATTATCCAGATATTTTTTGAAATTGTGAAAAATAATCTGATCAAAAAAGCGTGAAAATCATAAAATTTGATCATAATTAATAAGGATGGAATTTGACAAATAGATTTGTTGGAAGAATCACCGCACCTCTATAAAATCCATAATTTCCACTATGGAGATCCTAGTTAGTGGCTTGTAATGTTTACCACTACCTACGGGTTTCGGTGTAACGGAGAACCTCCACATGGTATCAGAGGGTTTTGGTGTAACTGCAAACCTCCACATGGTATCAGAGCTTGGACCCAGGTTCGATTCCCCCAAGTTGCGTGTTTGAGGGGGGTGTTGGAAGAATCACCGCACCTCTATAGAATCCGTAATTTCCACCCTGGTGATCCTAGTTACTGACTTGAAATGTTTACCAACACCTGTGGCCCGTGGATGGAATTTGACAAATAACTTTTCACAGATAATTTAGTTGATATGAGTTGATTTGTTTGTGAAATATACTTGAAAATTTTGTAAAATTATCAAGATATCTTTTGAAATTGTGAAAAGTAATCTAATCCAGAAAGCTCGAAAACCATAATTTGATCTAACTAACAGGGATAGAATTTGACAAATAATTTATTAGTCACTTATTAATTTGCTCCTCAAATATAATTAAAAAATTTACAAAACTATCAATTTTTTTTGAAAAATATGAAAACCATCAAATTTAAAGAGTAAAGAGAGTCTATTCCGATCCTGATAGCCACGGGCCATACCAGACGTACATAAGAAGCGCTGAGAGCAACACACTATCTTTTGTTAACAATTCAAGAAAGAAAAGCCAAATGACAAAATAGAACTTTTAGAGTTATAGTTGATCTTTACTTCTCTATCAATTCAAAAGTAATTTGCAATAAAGCGACCTGAGTGTAACATTGGTTCACTGAACTGGACGTCCATATCCACCACCGTATGCCTCACGGTAAATGCGTCCACTAAACGTCGCCAACACCATTTATGATGACCACCAATATAGTTCCCTGTCATTCTCATCCACCATGCGATTTCCATATATCAGCGGTTAGTTGGTGTTAGCTCGCTTGCTTTATGGAACTGCTTGCTTAATCCCGTGACTGTCAGTGCTATTGTCTGCTCCGAGTGGCGGTGGCGGCGGCGACGGCGGCGGTGGCACTGGCTCCGCCTCCCCTCCGCTCTGCGCCATAATTCTTACAGCGAATAAATACAATGCCTTTTGGCTTTGCCTTTTTGCTCGACAGTCTTTTTCCGCCATTGATGCTTTTGCTCCGCTGGCGATTGATCGCCAGCTTTTCCAGTTTGATTTTTTTTTTTTTTTTTTAATATAGCGGTGTGCTGTCCGTTCACCTCTCAAAAGTTTGCATTCCAGTTACAGCTCTTCTTTTTCTTTTGTCACTGTCAAGGTAAAGACATGGATGGCCATCCGTAACATCAGTATCGCTATCGTCTTTACTACGGACGAATGGTGAAGAACAATCAACCTCTCGTTTCAGAGAAGGGCAGGGGTTTAAAATTAAGGGGCATAGTATAACTAATAGGACCGTATTGGTTTGGTTTTCACATTCAACTATTTTATATATATATGTGCACAATGATAATTATTTATATTCAGTTTCATATAGAACTATCATAGCATTGTCCTTTTGTGGTGTAAAGCACTTAGTGGCCATGCATGTGTCAAGTTGATTTTGAAAACATTTAACTTTCTTTTGCTGCACTAATAGGCTGTTTACAATTTAGAAGGGAACATTGTTGCATTAAAAAAAATGGTCCATTTAAAAAAAAAAACTAATATTTTATTTTCCTTTATTGTTTGATTTAGGTGATTTGAATATTTAATTCATATTTTACAAGATATTTTATATTAATATGGTGATTATTGAACCGTCTTTTAGAAACAATAAAATTTTAAATTAAGGTTATATATAAAATTTATATTAAGAGGAAAGAAATTGGCTTTTTTTAATCTAAATTTACTTAAGAGCATAATGGAAAAATGATACACCTGATTATGCAAGTTAGGTTATGCATCAAAAAACATGTACGATATACCAATTATCACTAAATGCATCATGAAGCACAAAAATCAAAGGTTTCTAAAGGTTCATTTAAAAACTAAAATTGTGCAAGTGCCCCAAAGCAGTTTTGCATAGATCCCCACATTTGTTTTTCTGATAGTCACATGGATCTACCAAAATGACAACTGTTTTAGACCAAAGATCACACTCACGGGGCGAGGGGTGATTAATTATTGATTAAATGTTTTGAAATAATAACAAGCTTATCATTTCAAAACATTTAATCAATAAATAATCATGTAGCAGTGTATCATAATGATTTTGTATCATAACAATAAATGAAACAATGCATCAAGAAACCATCATCACATCAACACAATAAGACACATAATTTTACGTGGAAAGCCTTGCGGGAGAAAATCACAAATCATTTTTCTTATTCTTCTTTGATTCATTTACATAGATTTGTAGGCACCGATTTGTTGGAGGCACCCACCCCCAAGATGTGCAAGAAACTACTTGCAATAAGCTACAATCTGATTGAGGCTCCAACCTTGAAAATGTGCAGCACCCAGTTGCAATATGCTACAACTTGATTTAGGCATCAACCTCAAAGATGTGCAAGCTTCAACTTGTTATAGGCTTCAACTTAATATAGGCACCAACCATAATAGGGGCACCCACCTCCTTCCTCGACTTTGTGTGGACAACTTTTCACAATGTTTCAAATTGGATCAACATGTTCTTTGATATAGTTCTTTAAAACCAATCACATTCCCACTATCATAATGTTGTCATAAACTACTCAAAACATGCTTTGCTTATTACAACAATCTCTCTTCATCAATATGGTCCCATGACACATATTCATGATCTTTATTTGGTCATACATACACAAATTGTTGCAACGTGCTCATAAACTATGAAGCATCTCAAAAATAAGATTATAGTTTTTGGACATTAAAAACACATCATTAAGGCTCTTCATGCTTTTTGAACTGATCACAATTGAATTATGGCTGTGATGCTTCCATTTGGCTTCATAATGACCCCAAAAACCATATAAAACCAAAAAATAAAGTAAAGGTTCGACAAAATAGCACAACCAGGGCATGTTCTACAAATTGATGTTTTCTGGTAGTGGATCTACAAAAAGAGCCTATCTGGCATGTTTAACAGTTTGAAAAATTGGAATTTGTGGGAACATTAAAAATTAAAACTTCAAAACTCATGACCGAGAAAATTTAAACTATGACCTTCGTCTTGCTAGGTGAACTGTTGGGAACAGGATCCCCCAAGGATAGTTTTGGGGCTAAAAGCCCATGTTTTGGGTCAAGTTTTGTAATAAAGTTGTAAAGTCTCCGCATTTTGTGGTCGTAGAGCGTGAAGGTGTCATGAGTCATAAAGGGTTGTTTGCCCTGATTTTGAAAAGTGTAAAGTCGATTGTAAAGATCCACCCATGGTCCATGGACCATGGGATTGTATAAAAAGAGCTAAGTAGGTAAGCTCTAAGTAGTCTTAAGTTTTGGGAGTAGAAGAAAAGGCTCGGAGTCTTGGTAGAGAAGTCTAAGTTTCGGGTCTTAGCGTAGGTAGAGGTTCTGCAGTTAAGTGCGTAGAGGCATAGGGTAGAAGTCTACAACTAAGTGCGTGGACCCCTGCAGCTGTGTGCACAAGGCGGATAGAGTCTATAATAGTCTGAAGATATCAATAAAGAGAAGTATTCTGTAAATTCTTTGTATTTATTTCCTCTTAATGCATCTGGTTATATTGTGTATGGGTTTCATTTACAATGTGCGATGCGCGAATGTATGTAATTATGTTGGTTAATTGAACACAAGAGAGAATCCTAGTTTACATGGCGCTAACTCATTTGTTTACTAAAATAAGTGAAACTCTTAAGATAACTTGGGAATCTGTATGATACGTTGTCATAGCAACGCAAAAGTACCTGGACCGTAGGTTAGGGATACGTGAAGGGCAATCGTACTCCTTCGCAAAGGTAATGAAAAGCAGAATAAAGGGTTAGGCTGACAAAGCCCTAGGACTTAATGACCTGCATGAAAGCAGAAACAGAGGGTATAAACCGACATCACGACCATCTCAGGGTGCGAAAAATTGGTTCCAACATCCCCCTATACTGCTTCAGGTGAGACTTCGGTCCACACTCTGCGAGTTAATGCCAAAAGGGCCAGTAGTGTAGGGATTTGTTTGGATAACTAATGTTGAACCTGGGTTAGGCCCCACACAACCAACAAATTGTTCTGTTGTCGGGATTGAAATCTGCATAAAACATGTGTGATGTCATATCATTGGAATCCAACTAAGAAAGAGATCGAAGATTGGTTGGACAGGAAGATCCATGAGTTCACGACACAGGAGAATAGAAATCCATGTCTGACAAAGGAATAGTGGCTGGACAGGTACTTATATATAGAAATCCATGAGATCTTTTTCTGTTCCTTTCCAGTTGAGTTAAATGAGTAGATCGCGAAGCTAGCGGATAGCTAAGGAAGGTGGAGACTTGACGGTCCTATCATCTGGACCTCGGAGCTAGTATAAAGACTGGAAGCCTCTAAGGATAAGATCAGTCATGCTGTTGATCATTGGCTTGATCACATCATCGGAGAATTTGTGATGGAATTCGCGGTCGATACCTCAATTACCTACAGCGAGGTGAAGCGATGCTTTTTCAAAGGTCCGCAAGGTAAGTACTTGAATTTTTTGAATACCTGGATTAAGATGTTATTATGCGAAAAACGGGTTATGCAGCTACCTTGATGTTCAAAGCTACGGGAAGTGGAAAGACTTACAAGAAAGAAGGAAGAAAAGGTCCTGAATATAGTCCATTCATTTCACCTCCATTGGGTGACGAAGAGGGAGTAACACAGGCTTTTTTGCAAAGTGCCATTTGGCTGATAAGATACGGATTCCCGCGACTGCCACCTCCACCCACACCACATCCAATTTCACCACCATCACCTGCGACTTCACCCATACCACCACCACCTCCACCATGGTTCAGTATGGCAAATTCAGTGAAGTTGCCATTGTTTAAAGGCTTGCAAAATGAGGACCCAGACCTATTTTGGTTCGTCATGAAAGCTGTATGGGAATCTCAGGGCGTCACAGATGATCACATGAAGAAGGAACATTGGTTAGTGCTTTGTAGGATCACATGCTAACATAGTAAATTTAGTACTCTAATGATAACCCAAATGTTAGGGTGGCAGACATCCAGACCACGTTGAATAAAGAGTTCAGTAGGCCTAAATCTGAGGCACAGTCGATAGTGGGGTTCAAGGAAATCGTGATGAAACTAGGAGAGACACCTTGGGAATTAGATAAGAGGTTGAAGTGAAAAATCCACGAAGCCAATACAAACTTAACAGATGGACAACACTGCAAATGGTTTGTGGCTTCGCTCCTACCACACTTAAGGGTTGCGCTATCACAACAGAAGATTACGACTCAAGCAGAGGCCTTGGAGATTGCAATGAGACTGCATGAAACACCGATGCAAGATCCAAATCTATGGGTTCAACAGATCCATGTGTAGTTGCAAAATATTTTTCTTGAGATGCAAAGTTTGAAGCAAGACAGAATAATTCGACAAGAGGTGCACGAAGAGGTATGTTGCTTGAAATGTAAGGATCAGGGGCATGACAAAGACCATTTCCCGGTCTTTGCGAACTATATTGTAGGAGGGGGACGAATTCCTTTGAGGCGAGAGGCCCAAGAGGGACCAAGTGTGGGGCCTGCATTGTGGTGCGCTATATGCCAGATAGCACGAAAACATACGATGGATAACTGACGCAATGGTAGCTCTGGTTTCTTTGCCAATTACTAACTATGGATCTGCTATCACAAATTTTCCTTTGAACAGATCTGAATCTAAGTCCTTTCTTTTTTTCACATAAAAAAACCGTTCCAATTCTGCTTACGACTCTGACATGACCATTTACACCATTCAAATAGCGTTAAAACTCTTTCATAACAATTTGATCCATACATATATCGCAATTCTCCAATGTTTAATCTGCATCGATGTATTATAAATCGGCGGTTTCGAATCGCTCTTGGCAAACTCTACAAGTTTTGATTCCTTACCATAACGCTGATGCGATAACCATTGGAGATCGCATCTCACTAGAATGAAATGTCACTCAATTATCGCAGATTCCACAAAGGCAATGTGATAATTCTGGACCCGATCCAATTTCAAAACTGATTTATAACACTTCGCGTCCTTTTATATTGCGATATGGTGAGATATCACAATCTCTCCCTCTCCGATGCGATAATTACATAGAATCGTTATCTTATACAATCAACACTGTATATTTTCATTCTATTCCAAGATTCTGATGCAATTTCTATGTTAATGACCTTCGTATCCACATACTTAATTATGTCGAGCAATTAAAATAAACACAAATCACAGCCCTTTCAACAGTTACAAAGAAAACAACCAAATCAATCTTTTATACTCGCCATACAATGATGGATATAACAGGGATTTTATTCATAATATAGGAAAAGACAGAGTTTCGTTATTTGCTCAATTTCACAAAGAATGATCACTGTTACAACACACTCCTCACAACTCTGAGCTGTCGCTCCATACCCTCTGCCCTCTACAAAGAATCTCTTCGCTTATTACAATTTTCTTTATATTTCTTCCACTAATTCCTCTAACAAATAACTAATGAAATCTTCTATTATTAAAATCTAACAGAAATCTTTTAATTCGTAGTTTCTTATGCATATCTCTAATCCAAAATAAGTAATCTCTCACTTATTACAATAACAAACTTTTTGATAAATCGACTTCCTTAGTAAACTAAAATTGACCAAACAGTAAATGAAATTCACTCTATCAAGCCACAACATGTGAATAGATTTTCACATTGCTGGCTTATTTCGATGCTCTTGCATCAGATTCCCGGGGAAGAAAAGATTTGTCCTTTAGATTTTCTGGGTTTATTCCATATCTCTGTAATTCAGCTGTTGTCAACCAACTGGAGTCTTCCATTGGTTGCTCTTTCCACTTGACCAAATATTGGAAATCTGCTTGCCCTCGAGTTTTCTTGAACATTCTTTGATCTAAGATAGCTTCCACTTCCTTTTTGGATGCTTTTGGTACCTATCCCTCCCAATCTACAGTTTGAATTTCATCAGCTGTAATTTCATTCTGCAATTCAATTTCTGCTTCTTTGAATGGATTTAAGTCTGCAACATTAAAAATGGGGGATATTTCGATTCCTTCTGGAAATTCAATCTCATATGCATTGGATGAAAATTTTCTTTTGATTTTACAAGGTCCTATCTTCTTCAGTTTCAGTTTGTTATAAGTCTTTGTAGGAAAATATTTCTTTCCTTAAATATGCCATGACTAAATGTCCCACTTGAAACTCTTTTTCTCTTCTTTTCAAATCTGCTCTTTGCTTGTATCTTCTGCTGCTTTCTTACAATTTACCTTTAACTTCTTCCTGTAGCTTCTGCATTTGTTCAACAAAATCTTCAGCACTTGCACTCCTGGATTCCTGTTTTCCCAAGTTTCTAAGCTCATATACTCCTCTCAGATTCATTCCAAAGACAATATGAAATGGACTCATTCCAATGCTTCAGTTTGGTGTATCATTGTAAGCAAATTCAGCTTGAGCTAATGCCAAATCCCACTGTTTGGGATTCTGATGTACCCGACTTCTTAATATATTTCCCAATATCCTATTCACTACTTCATTTTTTCCATCTGTTTGAGGATGGTACGCTAAACTAAAACTGAGTTTAGTCCCCAACTTCTTCCAAAGTGTCCTCCAAAAATTCCCTACAAATTTAGTATCTCGATCTGATACAATGCTTACAGGTAAGCCATGCAATCTTACTATCTCTGAAAAGAATAAATTTGCTATGTAGGTTGCATCATGAGTTTTCTTACAAGCAATAAAATGTGCCATTTTTGAAAATCTGTCTACTACAACATAAATAGAATCATTTCCTCTCTGAGTTTTTGGTAAACCCAGAACAAAGTCCATACTCACTGCATCCCATGGTCGATCTGGTATGGGCAATGGTTGATATAGAATAGTATTCTGACTCCTTCCTTTGGCATATTGACATACCCTGCATTTCTCAACAAACGTTTTAACATCAGTTTGCATTTTAGGCCAATAATAAAAAGCATTCACCTGAGGGAAGGTTTTATCTTGTCCAAAATGACCAGATAAACCTCCACTGTGCTTTTCCTTAATTATGTTCTCTCTCATGGAACATTTAGGAATACATAATTTGTTGCTTTTAAATAACAGACCTCCTTGAATAAGGTAATCCATCCATTGACTTCTGTTATGGTTCACCGAATTCTAAACTGTTGTGTAGATGTCTTTAAAATCCTCATCATCCTTGTACATTTCTATCATTTCATCAAAACCTACAACACCCACTTTAAACTATTGCAAAAGAAAACTTACCCTACTCAATGCATATGCCACTTTATTAGACTTACCACTTTTATGATTTATTACAAAAGTGAAACTTTGTAGAAATTCCACCCATTTAGCATGCTTTTGATTTAACTTTGGCTGATTATTAATAAACTACAAAGCATGGTTATCTGAATATAAGATGAATTCTTTTGGAAGCAAGTAATGCCTCCACTTTTTCAGTGCCTGCACAATAGCATAAAATTCTTTGTCATAGGAAGAATATTTCTTTTTCACAACATTTAACTTTTTGCTGAAATATGCTATCGACCTTTTCTCTTGGCTTAGCACTGCACCATCTGCTTCTCCACTTGCATCGGTTTCCACTTGAAAGACTTTCTCGAAATTTGGCAATGTTAGAATTGGATTTTTTGTTATCTTCCTTTTTAACAGATTAAAATTCTTGTCAGCTACTTCTATCCATCGAAACGGTTGATTGACCTCCCTGATGGTCTCAAGGATTGGTGCACAAATTTGACTAAACCCCTTTATAAATTTTCAGTAGAAACTAGCAAGTCCATGAAAAATTCTTACCTCAAATACACTCTTAGGAGTAGGCCAGTTCCTGATTGCTTGTACCTTTTCTGGATCCATTTTCAAACCTTCTTTGGAAATCACAAATCCCAAGTATACCAGCTCCTCTTTCATGAAACTACATTTCTTCAAATTGATTAGTAGTTTTTCTTTCTGTAGAGTTTTCAAGACTACTTTCAGATGTTCCAAATGCTCCTCTTTACTTTTGCTAAAACCATAATATCATCAAGGTAAACAACAACAAATGTACCTGTATATTCTTTCAAGACCTCATTCATTAATCTCATGAATGTGCTGGGTGCATTAGTAAGCCCAAAAGGCATCACTAACCACTCATATAGTCCACTATTGGTTTTGAAAGTTGTTTTCCATTCATCACCTTCTCGAATTCTGATCTGATGATACCCGCTTTTCAAATCTATTTTAGTAAAGTACCTGGATCCACTTAAATAGTCCATTAAATCATCCATTTTGGTAAAGGAAATGTACCTGACTGTTATCTTATTGATAGCTCTGGAATCGATGCACATGCGCCACTCTCCTCCCTTATTCGGACTAAGTACCATTGGCACAGCACACGAGCTTAAACTTTCTTGAATCAGCCCCTTTTTCATCAGCTCCTGTACTTGCCTTGTGATCTCTGCGTTTTCTTGGGGAGTTAGTCTATTCGCAGCTTTATTAGGTAGACTTACTCTTGGTATTAAATCGATATGGTGGCTCACACTTCTCATCGGTGGTAATTCATTTGGTAATTTATCCACAATGATATCCATGTAATTATTTAACATAGATTGAATTTCTTCAGGCAAATCATTTAAATTCGTGGAGGTTAAGATTACCTGGGGCCTCCCTACAATAACGAAATGTACCTCTTCACTCTTGTTGACTTCCTGAAGTAGTTCTTTGCCACTTATCAACGTAATATTATTCTCTGGCATTTCTTTGTCAACATCATTCTTCACTGGCAGCAACGTATGTTTAATTCTGTCCTTCTCTATGGTGTATGTGTTCCTTCTCCCATCGTGAATCGCCTTCCGGTCAAATTTCCATGGTCTTCCCAATAACACATGACATACATCCATGGGCATTATGTCACATAGGATCGCATCTTTGTATGTGCCGATCTGCATTTCCACATTACAGTGTTTTGTCACGATAAATTGATGACCCTTCTGAAGCCAAGATACTTTGTAAGGTGCAGGATGTGCCGTTCTTGTTAACCCGAGCTTCTCCACCATCTCTATGGACACAAGATTTTCAGTACTCCCGCTATCAATTATAACCTTACAACACTTACCCTTTGATTTGCATGTAGTCCTGAACAAGTTCTTCCTTTGCACAGGTTCTCCAGTCTCCTTTTCTGATCTCAACAAAGTTCTTCTAAGCAGCAATGATTCACCTTCTTCAGGTGGTTCCTCCTTCTCCATAAGTTGAGGTGGTTCTGGCTCTGCCTCAGCCACATTTGCACCCCTCTGGCTTGCTGATTTGTTATGAGGACAGTCCCTCGACATGTGTCCCCATTCTCCACAAGCATAACATCTAACATCTCTTCCTCGCCCTCTTCCTCTAGGCATGAATCTTCCTCTACTGGATTCACCTGTCTGTGGTGATTTGCTACTTGAACTTCCTACTTCAAATTGATGTTGTGTTCCTCTAGATCTGGTAGCTCCTCTACCTCTTGTTGAGCTCTTCCCTCTGTTCCTTTGACTCTATCTCCTCAGTATTTTCTCCCCTGCTTTCCAACTTGCTTGATAGGCATCCTCAACAGTTTTCAAACTTAACAGGCTAATCTCATCTTGTATTTCATACCTTAGCCAATTTACATATCTAGCTATTTTCTCCAAATCATCTTCTACATGCCCTGTTCTGATACTCAATCTATAAAATTATTCGGTGTACTCCTTAACAGACATTCCTTTCTGCTTCAGATTTTGCATTTGCTTAAAAAGATTCAAATGATAGCCTTTGGGAAAAAGCTTGGCTTTCAGTTTACTTACCATTTTATCCCACTACTTGATCTTAGATTTCCCTTTTCTCGTTCTTGACGTCTGTACCTCATCCCACCAAATGGTTGCATGACCTTTCAATCTAGTGACTGCAAACTTTACCTTCTTGTTCTCTTCAACCTCTTCATAATTGAAATACTGATCTATGGATCTGATCCAATCCATAATCTCCTCAGCATTCAGACTCCCTTCATACATAGGAATCTCCATTTTGGGTTTGCTTCCAACCTTTGCCAGCATCTTGATGAATTTGGCATTGCCATTCTCTTCTTCTACTTCCACATCTGCATCAGATTCTTCTAAAGAACTCTCAGCTCCCTCATCAGGCGCTCTTATTTGGGCTGTCTCCATTGTCTCCATTCGTGCACGCAAGTTCCGCACTTCTTCCAACAGAACTGCATTTGGTTCTAGTCTCCCTCGACCAATTCCCCTTCTTGGTGGCATCTTCGCTGCAAATACTCCTTTCTTTTGCTCTGATACCAAATTTTGATGCAGTGGTAGCTCTGGTTTCTTTGTCGATTACTAACTATGGATCTACTATCACTAATTTTCCTTTGAACAGATCAGAATCAAAGTCCTTTCTTTTTTTCACATAAAAAAACCGTTCCAATTCTCCTTACGACTCTAACATGACCATTTACACCATTCAAATAGCTTAAAACTCTTTCATAACAATTTGATCCATACATATATCGCAATTCTCCAATGTTTAATCTGCACTGATGTATTATAAATCAGCGGTTTCAAATCGCTCTTGGCAAATTCTACAAGTGTTGATTCCTTACCATAACGCCGTTGCGATAACCATTGGAGATCGCATCTCGCTGGAATGAAATGTCACTCAATTATCACAGATTCCACAATGTCGATGCGATAATTCTGGACCCGATCCAATTTCAAAACTGATTTATAACACTTCACGTTTGTTTATATTGCGATATGGTGTGATATGGCAATCTCTCCCGCTCCAATGCGATAATTACACAGAACCGATATCTTATACAATCAACACTGTATATTTTCATTCTATTCCAAGATTCTGATGTAATTTTTGTGTTAATGACCTTCGTATCCACATACTTAATTATGTCAAGCAATTAAAATAAATATAGATCATAGCCCTTTCAACAGTTACAAAGAAAACAATCGCATTAATCTTTTATACTCGCCATACAGTGATGGATATAACAGGGATTTTATTCATAATATAGGAAAAGACAAAGTTTCATTATTTGCTCAATTTCACAAAGAATGATCATTGTTACAACACACTCCTCACAACTCTGAGCTGTCGCTCCATACCCTTTGCCCTTTACGAAGAATCTCTTTGCTTATTACAATTTTCTCTATATTTATTCCACTAATTCCTCTAACAAAAAACTAATGAAATCTTCTATTACTAAAATCTAACAGAAATCTTTTAATTCGTAGTTTCTTATGCATATCTCTAATATAAAATAAGCAATCTCTCACTCATTACAATAACAAACTTTTTGATAAATCGACTTCCCTAGTAAACTAAAATTGACCAAACAGTAAATGAAATTCACTCCGTCAAGCCACAACATGTGAACAGATTTTCACATTGCTGGCTTATTCTGATGCTCCTACATCAATAATTGTCATTTGTTGCAGAAGTTTGTACAAACACCACAACAACTATTCCACAACTTTTGCAGGTCGGTAGGGCACAATGAGTGCGATTGTAGAAGTTATGAAATGGTGATGGACAGAACACCCACCTATAAGGTTCAGGCAAAAACACGGCCCCCTCACCAGAGTGCAGGATGGTGCGAACAGGCTTTCAGGGGCGTGGACGAGGCCAAGGTAGAGGAGGACCTGGTAGAGGTTAGGGACAACTAATCTGCTACAACTGTGGAGGACTAGGACACTATTCCCATGATTTCATTAACCCAACGCATCCATCATGAAAATATTGCACTCTGTTTGACCATGAAATGGAGGACTGTCCTATGTTGATAGCAAGGATAGGCGACAAAGGGGCACTACCACCACAACTGACTTAGAACCTACAAATGATGAGGTCTGAGCCTCCTGGAGAGGATCCAAATGTGAATATAGTGCTTCGAAGTGGAATTGGAATAGGGGATGATAAGGGAAACAACCTGAAGATAGCACATGGGTTCACAAAGCTTTGGATAAGGAGGCTCAATTTGATTTGGAGCCTACACATGAAACGTTCATGGAAGAAAAGAAGATCTTCGCTGAGACCTCCACCTGAGGGAGCAAGGATAAGCCTGATCAGGAGATAGACCCTTCTATGCTTACGACCTTTCTAGAAACCTACATGAAGCTGTTGTGTGATAGCAAGGTTGTGAAGGGATTATAGGAGCTCATAAATAGATGCATTGGAAACACTTTGAGTGAAGTGCGCATGGTACGGAAGATTGGTAAGCATAAAACAAGGACAGGACGAGAGATGAGACTGACCACACAAATAGGAGAATATGGAATGGATCAGGTTATTTTAGATCTGGGGTCAGACATGAACATTCTACCAAAGTAGACTTGGGAGCAGATGGGAAGACTCGTGCTATAGTGGTCTTCGATTCTGTTAAGGATGGAAAATCAACAGAAGATCATCCCCATGGGGCGGCTGCAAGGGGTGATTATAGATATTGAAGGTGCGAGCATGTTGGTTGACTTCAAAGTAATAGAAATTGTGGATGAGAACAACCCCTACCCTATGCTCCTTGCCATTGATTGGGCTACTGGCATGAACAGGGTAATCAACCTAAAGAAGTGGAAGATGATATTTGAGAAGAAATCACTTCGCGTAATAGTACCCCTAGATCTTGTTGAAAGATTGTGCTATACTGAACCAGTGCATGATTATGAGAGCGATGACGATTTGGACTGCATATACAAGATAACCATGCGAGACCAAGATTGGGTGAATCCAACAGTGGATGGACGAATTACATGGGATTGTGAGAGTTCCTACACCTCAGACTCTGATGAAGAATTAGAGCGCTTGCAGAATCGGCTACATGAAGTAACCACGCTAAGTTGTAACATGATGACCCAGTCCCTGCACTGCGTGTCGTCAGAGATAAGAGATATGCCCACTTATGATGGCCTAAATGATGTAGATGTATTTTTGGATGCATTTTAGAGGGAGGTACTAGAAAACCAGCGCTTCCAGGTTTTGGACTGGGCACTGCGCACTACACTCGCAAGATGGTGGGGTACGCACAAGGGTAGCTTTGATGATTGGTGTGAGTATAGGAGGATGATGAGAACACGCTTTGGGAAGCCAAAGATATGAATGACAAACAAATGTGATGGGAAGGATGATCTGAACATACACTTGGCCAAATGGGCTTAGGCTTATGGAGCGAAGCCCCAACCAGAATGGGTGCACTTATTCTATCATACCTTGGACGTCATCCCGATGAACTAGTACTTAGAAACAGAGCTTCACCATGGTACAGGTGAATGGGATATTCCACGCAAAGGATTCATAATTACATTCAATTTTGAAGATAGGTTTGACTATATTGACGAAGCGCTACAAGAAGTGAAAGCAATGATCTTTAGGATACCACAGGATCCTTTGGATGTGATTCAACCCAATTGGACGACCTAGCTGAACCATGTGCTAGAATGCTATAATGTGACTACTGAAGGATAAGATGATGATTCGGAAAGATTGACATCCCTAAAATAGAGGGTCACCATGAGGTCGAGGGACTGCAAATTGAGAATCCTGATATAACTACACCACTGAAAATGAAACAGGTAAATATTGGTATGGAGGCAGAGCCGAAATTCACGAAGATTGGAGATTACTGGGATGACGCAATGATGTATAAGGTCCTTGAATTTCTCTGCGAATACTAAGATTTGTTCCCTACCAAGTTTACAGATCTAAAAGGGATAATAGGATATTTGGGAGTTATGAATATCACGTTGAAACCCGACGCGAAGTCGGTTAAGTAAAGACCTTACCGTCTCAATCCAAAGTATAAGGAGAAGGTTTGCTTAGAGCTAGACAAGATGCTCGTGGCAGGCATCATTGAACCCATAGAAGAATATAATTGGGTAAGTCCAATGGTGGTACAGGAAAAGAAGCAAAAGGATGAAATAAGGATATGTGTAGATCTCAAGAAGTTGAATGATGCTTGTGTACATGATCCTTTCCTGACTCCATCCACTGATGAGGTATTGGATAATGTAGGTGGCCAAGAAGTGTATTCCTTCACTGATGGGTTCTATTGTTCCTTAAGAAACCAATTTCATGTCTGTGGATAAATTATGCTTAAGACAATAATGTTTATTGTTTGTTGTCACTTATTTGTCACTTTATTATTTGTTGTATTCTTAAATGAAGGACCTGGAAAACTTGGTCTTTAACCCTTAACACATATGTCACCGAAAAATATCATAATACCATTTGTTGCTATATACAAATGATGAATGAAGAAAGCTTGAAGGAGAAGTTAAAGATAATATGCTGCTTAACACACAACCTACTATCTGTCACTTAGAAGAATTATGAAAATGAGAACTGAATCATAGACAATAGGCTACTTGACATAGAAACTATTATCTATGACCCCTGGAGAAGTTAAAGATAATATGTTGCCTTACACATAAACTATTATCTATAACTTAGAAAGGTAGGTGAAAAATTCAAGTATAGGAGCACTCTTTTAAGGGATTTTAACTTTATCTACATAAGAAAATAAAGACTTGCAACTTCATTACTATACTTGAAAGAAGAAAGCATAAGATGACACATGATAGAGAAGTTACAAAATTATACCCAACAATTCATGGAAACTTCTGATTCTTTCATTAATCAATGGATATATCAAGAATACAGTGGCTTAGTCTCCAAGTTCTCCAAAATTCGAACCACCCATTCTCTGTAAATTTTCATCTTTTTATACATTGTGAAACAGTTGCTCATCTCTGAAACTGTCAAGCTACTAAAATTGTTTCTCTAACTATCTGAAGTAAGAACTATTACAAAATATTACACAAAGGGTAAAGACATCTCAAAGAACATAAAATAACGGAAAATAACTGAACATAGAAGATGACAATGATTGCTGGCTTTTCGGCTTTGTTAATCGGCTCTTGAGTTCTTTTGTAGATGCTTTAATAATGATTAATCCACTTTAAGCATAATAAATAGTGTTTGAATTTGACTTGTGTATAAATCTGGGCTTATGCATGTATTGGGTGTGCTTTAATTTTCCAAAACGCAATTGAACCACACTAATTACCTTCCATTGAATTTTCCTCTAACACTGATTTTTCCCCTTTACATAGCGAAATTGTTACGAAACCAGCTCACAAAAGATAGAAAATATAGATCAACGCCTTAGAATTCAGCCTCTTCGAGGGGGCAACCTCGTTTACATTACACAAATGAACAATTCTTAGATGATACAAATGACAAGACCTCCTTTCTATATATAGGGGTCTAAGGGGTCTTAATATAATCAAAGCTGACATAACAATAATATTGTAACGGCACAATAATAACAATAGTGGGCTTCTATGTGGCACAATAATAACAATATGGGGACTACATGGGCACAACAATATAATAAAGGGGTTGTACTAATAACAATAAGGGGTTACACTAGTAGTATAGGGACCTAACATTCCCCTCTCCTTCAAAAATTGTTGTCCTCAATGCTTGAGTAGTCCTTGATGCTTTTGTATAAAATTCTTGTCCTCCCATGTGGAATCTTCAGAGGGTAAGTTCTTCCACTTGATGAGATACTCTAAAATTGATCGATTTAGTAACTGTCGAGTTCTTGCTTCTGTGACTTCACTAGGTTCCAATATGATTTTTCCTTCCTCTTCAAGTTGTGGCCATATTGTTTGAATTGGGATCTTCTGTAACTTTTGAATGAGTGGCCATACTTCTTTGTCCTTCTTCCATTCATCCCTTTCTTCATTTATCCAATCTGGTTGGATAATAAAAGTAGCACAAAACAATGCCTCCACATCCTCATCCTTTCTTGAGAGTGCATCTGCAACAAAATCTTGCTTCCCTTTTCTATAGATGATGTCAAAGTCATAACCCAACATATTTGTGACCCATTTTTTCTATTCTTCTAAAGATAATAGTTGTTCTAAAAAGTTTTTAAGACTATCATGATCCATTTTTACCTTGAAGTGTCTTCCCATTCGGTAAGGTCACCATTTCTTAAGTGCATGTAGTATTGCCAACATTTCGTTCTCATAAATATCTTGCTTGAGATGTAGCAGTAAAAATACCCAATCACCTACATCAAAACATTTTTCACTACGATGTTGACCTACTTGTTGTTTCATTCAATTTGCACCAAAGTGGCGTTATCCTTTAAAAGTTGGAGAACTTGTTGTTGATGCTCGATGTGATCTTTCACTGCTTGAACCTTTTTCTTCTTGATATGTCCTTCTATCTTGAGAGTTTGAGGATTGGTAATTTCTTCCAATGCTTTACATGATATGGCCAGATTCATTTCTTGATGCTCGATGTGATCTTTCACTTCTTGAACAATTTTTTTCTTGATATGTCCTTTTATTTGGATATTTTGAGAGTGGTAATTCTGACCAACGCATTACAAGATATGGTTGGATTCATTTCTTCTTTCTTTATGTGATATTTCACTTCTTGAACCATTGTAGAAAAAAAGTTATAACAAAAATTCCACGATGACCTATTTGGAGAAGTGAAACCCTAGAATCCAAAGCTCTGATACCAAATGTTATGAAACCAGTTCACAAAAAGATAGAAAAGATAGATCAACGCCTTAGAATTCAGCCTCTTTGATGGGGCAACCTCCTTTACATTACACAAATGAACAATTCTTATATGATACAAATGACAAGACCTCCTTTCTATATATAGGAGTCTAAGGGGTCATAATATAATCAGAGCCGACATAACAATAATAATGTAAGGGCACAATAATAACAATATGGGGACTACATGGGCACAACAATATAATAAGGGGGTTGTACTAATAAAAATAAGGGGTTACACTAGTAGTATAGGGACCTAACAGAAATCAATGCAACCTTTGATTATTATGGAACTCAATTTTGCTTCATAAATCCATTGGATCAGCCCATTCAATACTCCATTGATTTCGTATCACAAGTCGCAATCGGCGACTTTAATTGATATATTAATACAAAATTTAGCAATATGCAACATAACAGATGTCAGAAGAATTAAACATAATATATACCATATCGGGTCCAGCCATCGCATATTGCAATTAGCGGGACCATGAAATATGCATTCGGTGCTTTACGGACCCACCAGCATTATAAAACACAATATATTGTTTTTCGGGTCCGGCTGCTATCACAAATCGCAATTGGCGAAACCCAACGCATATGCATAAGGTGCTTTGCGATACGGCAGGCCCGCCGACATTATAAAATGTAACATAAATTTTTCGGGTCTGGCCAATCACATATCGCACTTAGCATAGCCATATACACATATATAAATTGTTATGCGATATCACGAACCCATCGAGGCTTTAAAACATAATATGTATGTGTTTCAGGTCTGGCTATCGCGAATCACAATTGGCCAAAGCTAAGGTGCTATGTTATAACTACACACTATGATTTGCGATTGTGATTTAATCGCATCGCTAACACACACACACACACACACACACATATATAATGGTTATGGCTACATATAACCATTTATATTATGATTTGATTTTACCCTTGGCTATACCGGGGCCAATTCTTTTATTCTTACTTGTATCATAAATCTTCATAAGCAATACATCTTGCTCGCAAGAAATTTTCTTCCCTTTTCCTACTCTAATACCAAAATTGATGCAACCATATGGCTGCCACACCCTAACACCTTATCGAGACTATTTCACCCTTATAAACCTTTAAAGTTCCATGCCCACATATGCATGTCAGAAGTGTAGTTTGGTTCTTTTCCTTTAAAATCGAGACCACTTATACCTATCATAACCCATTACATTATCGACAGTGTTTTATTCCACTTTAGCCTTAAAACCCTGACTAACACTTTTTATCACAATACATAGAAATGCAGGAAGTACACAAGAAACACCACTCCACACATATATTCGGATCTCAAATATTTTACATCTGCATTCATATATATCGGCGGGTCCGCTCTTGGTCCATCACCTTCCTATTGCGCACTTCGATCACCGATCCCCGATTAGTTGATCTCCACTGTTCATTCCCTTTTCTAATCCAACAGTCAGCATTCACTCTGAACATTTAAATATGTGCCAATTCTCCACCGTCGATCTCCGTGTAGTGGATCTAAGGGTCCACTTCTATTTCAGGCAAACAATTAACACGGGAATTAACTACCTGATAAAGCAGTTTCCTTATTCACCCTCGCTGCTATGTGTCGAACGTTTAATGGGATTGACCGACTGCCCTTCAATACAACTTACAGATTTTCACTCGCCCGAAAACCACTTCCATTGTTGCAAAACCGCTTTTGCGATCCAATGGTTACGGTTGATCGCGATCTAATGGCTACGATTTAATCACATATCACATAGTCACAATCTTCCAAGTTAGGCTCTGTCTGCTCTAAAGCGTCGATCTGATATTCTTACAGACCTGATATGGATATAAGCCACCCTTTATAAGATTTCAAATCTGGATTTCAGATCCGACTGTGTTTTGTGCCGATTCTTAATGTAATTTTGGTTTTTAGCTTGTGGGACCAAAACTTGATTCTTAGTGTAATTTTGGTTTTTAGCTTGCAGGACCAAAACTATGTAATAGATTTCGTTGACCCGGCATCGAACAATGATATTTAAAACAAAGTCCCCACTTCTATCAATAACAATATTTAGGCATTAAACATAACAAACAAAGGGATAATCACCCGGCCTAAATACAAAGAATCTGAAAGCATACAAGGGTTTTTGCAGGCTCGATAATCAATCATAAACACAACAACACTCATTCACAATAAAATAATTATACAGTCTCGCCTTGGCCTGATTACACAAATGAAAGATCTCTATTTTCAGAATACAATCCACACACTATACTTGCTCTCACTCTACTCAATCCTCTCTTGAATCTTTCCTCTCTAGCTTGATTCTTCAAATTAGTGGCCTCTGTTCCTAACCTACCTATAGGCTTACAATTCCATCATGAATCCTATCTCTCTGTCCCTTAGTTTCAGAAAAGAAGGAAAATACATATATGCTCTATCTAACCATCTCTTCCACAGATGAAGGAATTCACTATATTCTTAGAAATCAAATCCTACTCTAACTAATCAATCTAACTAGTTGGCTTGATTGCCATTTTATTCACAATTCTGTTCAGAATTAGGAAACAATTAAAACTACTTACATAATTTGAAATTAATACAAATTAAATAACCAATTCTTCATCCAAACTTTCATTAGCCACAACATGTGAGCACACCATCACATTTTTGGCTAGGTCTAGATGCTCCTGCATCAGCTGATTAGGATTGGAGCTGCTTGCAATGCTTCTTTAATATTAGAAAATGATTCTCTAGCTTCTTTGGTCCAATGCACTTCGTTCTCCTTCTTCAGCATATCAGTAACTTCTTTTACGATTTCCATATAGTTGGACACAAATCGTCTTAGGAAGTTTATCTCTCCTAGAAATTTTTGGATATCCTTTTTACTTCTAGGCAGTGGTGTTTTTTGTATGGCTTGTACTTTGGCTAGATCTATCTTTACTCCATCTCTAGAAACAATGTACCCCAAGAGTTTTCCTTCTTCCAGGGCAAAAATGGATTTCTTGGGATTCAGGGAAAGCCCAAATCTTATACATTTATCAAAAGTCTTTTTCAAATGGTCCAAATATTCTTCATCCAATTTTGAGAAAACAGTAATATCATCCAAATATATTACTACAAATTTATCTCCCAGAAAAGCAATGTCCATAGCCCTCTGAAACGTAGCACCTGCATTCATCAATCCAAAAGGCATTCTAGCATACATAAAGGTTCCCCAAGGGGTTGTAAATGTCATCTTTTTCTGATCATCCTTATTCACAACCACCTAATTATACTGAGAAAATCCATCCAGCATTAACATTCTAAATAACCCCGTTACCTTTCGTAGTACATGATCCATTTTAGGCAATGGATAGTTATCTTTTAAAGAAGCCCTGTTGAGATTTCAAAAGTCTAGGCATAACCTTATTTCTCCGTTTTTCTTTCTCACAGGCACTAAATTAGCCACGCAATTAGAATACCTGAGTGGAACTATTATTTTGGCATCAAACAACGTTTTGACCTCCTTTTCAATTGTTGGTAGAAGAAACGGATTTATTTGTCTAAGCTTCTGTTTGAAGGGTTTAATTCCCTCCGTCAAAGGAATTTTATGTTGAATAATATTTACATCATAAGTTTTGAGATCTTCATAGGACCATTCAAAGACATCAACGTAATTCTTGAAAAGTCTAATATATCTCTCTTGAAAATTAGTTGAAACTCCACTGTATAATTTTACTAACCTAGGTTTCTCCTGAGTTCCAATGTTGTGATCCTGAATATGTTCATCTTGTGAAATTTTCCTTGAGTCAATAGCCACATCATTGGAATTAAAAAACCTTTCAAGAGGAACAAGTCCCTTTGGCAGAATATTATCTTTCAATTGAAACATTTTTTGATTTGCTATTGAATCTTTTAAGCTACTGACTTCTGCAATTAATGTTGTCTCCTCTTCACCTTGATCAATTTCTGTGTCCTCAAACTCTACAACCATAGTCAAAAACTCTTTAATCTACTGATCATCTTCAAAAAATTGCCAATTTTTAACATTATCAGGAACAAAAGGTCTGTATCTCATTTCTACCTCATATCTTAGTCTTGGATTAATAGGAGACTTGAAAGTACTAGTAGCTACAACCAATGAATTTTCTAATCTATTCTCATCTCTTAGAATAAATCGAATGTTAAAAGCTTCAAAAAATTTCTCAATCAAATCCCATACCTCATTTCTGTATGCCCTAGGCCTAGGGTGCTTTGTTTGGAAGTTATCTTTTATTTGCTTAATGATCAGCTCTGAATCTCCAAAAGCAGAAATTGACTTAACTCTCATCTATCTAGCTATTTGAGAGCAATAATCAAGGACTCATATTTCGCCACATTATTTGTTGCCTCGAACTCTAATTTGGAAGAAAAAGGGAACATATTACCTCCAGGCACAATTTGAAGAAAACCAACACCTATTCCTTCCTTGGAATAAGCTCCATAAAAGAAGCATTTCCACACTCCTTCAGTTTGCAGCTCTATAATTACATTGGCTAAAGTAAGCTGTTTCTAGTTGTCTTCAACCAGCTCTGCATTATCATGCAGTGCGAATAAGAAAAATCATCCTTCTCATGACCATATCCAGGTGAATTACTTGCTCCATTTTTTGTAATTTTTCTTACAAATCTAGTTTCTCTGTATGATCTCCTTTCTTCCCACCAAAAATCGGTATAATAGCATATGTAAAATCTAGTTTCAAAACACCACCCAATTTAGCCCCCCAGGACCTACATAGAAGCATTCCAAATCTAGCAGGAATATCTGCTACTACTACATCCATGACCAAGCTTCTAGCCAGAATTTGGGCTAATGACATTGCCAGATCCTTAATAACCCCCAGACACTGGACTTTGTTCGAATCAAAAGAATACAAGTCCCTATAAGGTTTGGTAACTTGTACATTTAGTTGCTTCATCACTGACAAAGGCATAAGATTATGTGAAGCTCCTGAATCAAACATACAATTATGTAGGAGGAAATCATGGAACAATAAGGAAATATAAAAAGGATGTATTGAAGAATCTACTTCCTCTACGTGTGGACCAAAAACCATTGTTTGTTTATCTTCTTGCAAATTTACTGTGTCATTTATACTCTCATTTTCTTTTAAATTAATAAACTCGGCAATCACCTTTTGATAAATAGGTGTTTTTGCCAACTATGCAAGGGAACTTGTATTATTACCTTTTCCAACTCCTTAGTAAGATTAACAAGTGACCCTATTTAGCAGTCCTTTCGTTCTCATCTTCAACTTTCTTCATGACTGGAATTACTTTATGAATTGAAACAATTTTCTCCGAAGGAATTTTTTCAGTTTGATCTTGAGAAGGCTCACCTTGAAGTATCTGTGTCTTGCCATTTGTGTTTTGTTGCTGCTTTCCTTTATTTACTTGTTTGGCAGGCTGAGATTCTTATGGAGTCACCTTTGGTGAGTAAGTTGAAACTTGCTGCTCACTTTCATTTTCTTGATTTCTTGATCTTTTCCTTGATCTCAAGTCATACTTCTTATGTAGTTCAGCTTGCTTAAAATCAGAAAATTGTTTCCAATATTCATCAATTTCATTTACATCATGAATGGCATCTATTTCATCATATACATATTCTTCTCCTTCGATACCAAGTCATCTTCATCTACTGCATATAACGTATAAATTTGATCTTCAAGTTGTTCTTCACCAGGATCTGCTTCTATATATAGTGGTGCTTGAATCTGATCTTGATCTTTTCTTTTCCTTTGCAAGATTTGCAAAGGTTGTCTTCTGTATTGGGGATTAAAGTCCTTATTATACTGTGTTTGTGTCTGAGAACTCCTATTTTACAACTCTAATTTATTTAACTTATTTGACAAATTTTTAATTACATTACTCATATCCTCCAATGTTTGACTTTGAGATGATTCCATCTTTGCTTTTCCCTTGTCTTGGATAGGCTGTGTCTTTGGCGCTTTTCCTACAGGTACCAGATTTGCTTCTATCTCTAATGCATCTGTTTGGGTCTGATCAAGGGTTGGAGATCTTCTTTCCCTTAATGTGAATCCAAAATTTGATTCAAAAGCCCCTGCAAAAGTTATTTTTGCACCAGCAAGCGGAGGTAATTTCCACTAGAAGACTATTGTACAATTTGTTAAACCTTCTACAAATTCAACCATAGTTTCATCATAATTCTTCTTTATGGCATTAAATTCTATTAATGAATACCCATTGTCTCTTTTTTCTCCCCATTTCTGGATGAATAAATGTTCCATCTCTTCCCAAGAAGGAATAGAATTATTAGGAAGTCCTTTAAACCATTTCTTTGCTTCTCCATCCAAGGACTGAACAAAAAGTCTTAGAATAACATTTAAATGTTCAACATTTAGGCTTTTTGTAAAATTACAAAATACTACTACATGATTCTCTGTTTTCCATTCATCTTCCCCTGAAAAATGAGGAAGAGTTTTGAGGTAATCCTGTGGCATTTGATTGAACGGTTGTGGAAGTTGAATGGGTGCATACCTATTCATCAAAAATGTAGGTGCTACCATATTTCTTGAACTTTGATTACCAACAGATGTGGAACTTGACTGAGAGGTAAATGAAATATGTAAAGGTGGTAATGTGGCTATTGGTTTAGGTTGAATAACTATAGCAAATAAATGAAAAGTAACAGATTCTAAAGATTTCTCTTCACAGTTAGGTTCCTGAAATGAAGATGATGAAAAAGATGACTCTTTATTAGATGAATGTTTAGGTGAATTGCTACCTAATGCAGACAATGTAAGAATTGATGTAATTGGGATCTTAGACCTTCCAACCCTCTTAGAAACTAACCTTTCAAGATCTGAAAGAGCTTGAACCTTTTGTTGTGAAGTGTCTGATCTTGTATGGGGTCTTCTTGGAGCCAGAGTTATTACTTTGATTCAAAACAACCAAATATTTCCTCCTCGCTGAACAACCAGCAGAAAATATTGAAAACCTAGGGAAAAGTGTTCTTGTCTTCTTTCCCTGGCAATGATACCAACTAATGTTGTTCCTTAAGAAACCAATTTCTTGGCTGTGGAGAAATTGTGCTTAAGACATTAATGATTACTGTTTGTTGTCACTTATTTGTCACTTTATTGTTTGTTGTATTCTTAAATGAAGGACCTAGAAAACTTGATCTTTAACCCTTAATACATATGTGACTGGAAAATCTCAGAATGCCATTTGCTGCTACATATAAATGATGAATGAAGAAATCTTAAAGGACAAGTTAAAGATAATATGTTGCTTAACACAGAACTTACTATCTATCACTTAGAATAATTATGAAATGAGAACTAAATCATAGACAATACGCTGATTGACATAGAAACTATTATTTGGGACCCTTGGAGAAGTTAAAGATAATATGCTGCCTTACACAAAAACTATTATCTATAACTTAGAAAGGAAGGTGAAAACTTCAAGTATAGGAGTGCTCTTTTAAGGGATTTTAACTTTATCTACATAAGTAAATAAGACCTGCAACTTCATTACTATACTTGAAAGAAGAAAACATAAGATGACATATGACAAAGAAGTTACAAAATTATACCCAACAATTCATGGAAACTTCTGATTCTTTCATTAATCAATGGCTATATTAGGAATACAGTGGCTTAGCCTCCAGGTTCTCCAAAATTCGAACCACCCCTTCTCTGTAAATTTTCCTCTTTTTATATATTGTGAAATAGTTGCTGATCTCTGAAACTGTCAAACTACTGAAACTGTTTCTCTAACTATCTGAAGTAAGAATTATTACAAAATATTACACAAAGGGTAAAGACATCTCAAAGAACATAAAATAATGGAAAATAACTGAACATAGAAGATGACAATGACTGTTGGCTTTTTGGCTCTGTTAATCGGCTCTTGAGTTCTTCTGTAGATGTTTTAATAATGATTAATCCATTTTAACCATAATAAACAGTGCTTGGCTTTCACTTGTGCATAAATCTAGGCTTACACATGTATCGGGCGCGCTTTAATTGGCCAAAACGCTATTGAACCGCACTAATTACCTTCCTTTGAATTTGCCTCTAACACTGATTTTTCCCCTTTACACAACAAAATCACTGCAACCTTTGATTATTATAGAACTCAAAAATAATTAATTATGCTTCATAAATCCATCAGATCTGCATGTTTAATACTCCATTGACTTCATTTCGCAAATCGCAATTGGCACCTTCAATTGATATATCAATACAAAACTTAACGATATGCAACATAACAGACGCACCGAAAGAATTAAACATAATATATACCATATTGGGTCCGCCCATCACATATTAGAATCGGCGGGACCATGACATATGCATTTGGCGCTTTACGGACCCGCCGGCATTATAAAACACAATATATTGTTTTTCGGGTCCAGCTGCTATTGTAAATCGCAATCGACGGAACCCAATGCATATGCATAAGGCACTTTGTGATACGATGGAGCCGCCAACATTATAAAACATAACATAAATTCTTTCGGGTCCGGCCCATCACATATGGAAATCGGCATAGCCATATACACATATATAAAGTGTTATGAGATATCATAGACCCACCGGGGCTTTAAAGCATAATATATATGTGTTTCGGGTTCGGCTATCACGAATCGCAATCAGCCAAAGCTAAGGTGATATGTTATAACTACCCACTATGATTTGCGATTGCGATTTAATTGCATTGCTAACACACACACACACACACATATTGGTTACCACTACATATAACCATTTATATTATGATTTGATTTGATCCTTGGCTATACCAGGGCTGATTCTTTTATTCTTACTTGTTCCTTTAGCGATTTCTGATATGCCATTATCACTTCTTCCTCTTGCTTTTATCTATTTTTTGATTTTCAAGTGATTCTTGAATGAAAAATGAATACTACAGGTAACACAAATGCATGTTACAACACCATCAGATCAAAATCGCGCCGAAGGATAGAAGCAAGATGACCTTCACAACTGAATGGGGATGTTTTCAATAGACTGTAATGCCTTTTGGATTGAAGAATGTGCCTATGATTTTTTTGCCCGTAGTCATTGCTACATTCAAGGAGTTTTTTCATAAGTTTCTGGAAGTGTACTTTGATCAGTGGACTGTGTTTGGGCTAGTAAAACACCATGTGGCAAGTTTGTGCCTGATGTTAAATACCTATCGAAGGTACCAGATCACGCTTAACCTGAAGAAGTGCCTATTTTGTGTTCCTTTTGGGACTATGTTGGGTCATGTGGTTTGTAGATAGGGACTAATGGTGGATCTCATGAAGATAGCAGTGATACTTAATTTGGAGGTGCCGGGGAGTGTGAAACAACAGTGCACAACCTTAGGACATACTTGGTATTACAGGAAGTTTATTAAGGGCTATGCCTAGATCACTGTGCCTATGGAGAAGTTTTTGAAAAAGGATGTTACATTCTATTGGAATGAGGATTGTAAGAAAAGCTTGGATGTATTGAAAGAAAATATGGTCACTGTTATAACTCAGGTTGTTCCCTGCTTCCTGTAGGGAATACAGCCGAGGTAACCACTAAACAATATTTTAGCTGCAGGTCCTAGCCTACCTGCAACCATAGAGGGCTCTCTCTTTGTAATTTAGCTTTGTTTTGAAGTGTTTTAGGCTAGTTATGATGAACAAGGTTTGGTTTTAAGTTTGTTGGATGGTGATCTCAAACAGAACTGGGATGCAAGTATATAACTGTTTTTTCCATTGGGCAATGGAGTCACTGAGAGTGTAATTATTGAAAGAGCTTCTTGGTGAAAAGGTAGTGCTACAGAGTAGGATAGCCAGGCTAGAAACAATTTTCAAATCTGGAAATGATGGAATGAAGTCAGGGAATGAAAGGCAATCAAGAATCTTTCATTATACTGGCAGAGGGAAAATGTATGAATATTGTGTAGGAGAAATTAAGGATTCCTAAACAGTATTCAAAATGAGAGAACTAGTGCAAACATGAGCAGTTAAGAATTCACATTTATGACTAGTCCTGAAGAAAACATAATTAATAACAGAGATTGAACATAAGGTGCATTCAAACAAATCCTATGCTATTCTTCTTCTCTGTTACCAAGATTATGAAACATAAATGAGATTTACAAAATAGAAAACATAAAACACAGTTTAGTATAACTTATTGTTCCATAGCATGACCCAGGAATTCTGTAGCAAGTCCCAGAACATCCAATCCACCTTCAAATCATTCAAACACAGTGAACTTCAACCACCATTTGTATTAGCACAGTCTGATATGTTACAGCGCAGTTCAGAAAGAAGAAATCATCAACCCTCAATACATCTCTTTTACAAGTATATATAGGAGTTTTTACAAAATGTCCCATAGGGAAATATCTAGACATCAATGTATCCATCTACTTCTGACATAATTAATAACGATTTGTGGAAAAATCGCGCAGCAATAACTGAAGAATTAAAAGCTCTTTACTCGTTGTAGTAGGTGTCCTGTGCGTTGTTGACCTTTTGGCTCTGGCTGTCGGTGGGTGACCGCTTCCTTGAAATGTTGTCCTATAGTGCTGTCCTGTGACACCTGTTCTGCGCTTTTGAATATTAGCGCGAATTTCCCCCACTGTTAATTTGAATTTTATGGTAGCTGAGCCACATAATACAATTTCCTCATGCAGCCAATAAATAGGAAGAGATTCAAACTACTTTAAAAATCTGAAGCAAACTTTGCCACCAATCCTCAGTTGGCAATTGATGTTTACTTAACTTGTATAATGTTTCATCAGCTTCAGTGTAGGTATAATAATTCGGCCAGACTGGAAAAAGGTGTGCTACCTCATGCTCTATGTAAAACAAATCCTCTAGTTTGTCATATAAACTCTGCCCTGTGGGAGGGACTGCTTCTTCTGTACTGCTGGATGATGCTGTGATTTGATTTTGTATGAAGGTAATGAGCTTGTTTGCATATTGTTCTTATTTTCGTAGCCTTCCAACACTAGTAGCCAGACTTGGTAAACCTTTGGCTTGCAAATTTGCAAGCCTCTGTCTAAAAGCATTTACCTCTATCTGCATTTCCTAGCACTTCCTTTCTATAGTCTGGACAAAATTCCTCATGGTCAGCACCTTCTTGACTCTTACTATAGTCTCTGTCTTGTTCTAGATGTTTAGTGCTGCCAGCTGGTCACCAGTACTAGTATTCAAAAGTGAATCAATCGAGAAGCTTGCTCAGGATTATTCGCTAGCAATGTTCTGGCTTTATGAGTTTCATGCTGAGCTACATCCATCAATTCTATTTGGTCAAACATGGTTTGTATTCCTGTCCATTGTTCAGCAAGAGATTGACCAATCTTATTGAACAAAATTGTTTTTATCTCAGTCAAGGTCCTATGGAGAGTGAGGTCTTTCTCCAAGGCCTTTATCTTATTTTCCAGGGCCTTTACTTCCCTGGTTTTCTCAGCAACTGTCATTTTTGACTTATCATAACTAGCCTCAATCTTGGCTAGCTTTTCTTTTGTTTCCTTCATCTCTGCCATTTGCAATTCAAGAGCCTTAATCTCTTTCATCATGGCCTCCATGCTCAAGCTGGTCTCTTGCACTACTGCTGCTATTGGATCTGTTGAAGTCGATGCACCTGCTGCTGAAGTTGAACCTGGGGGAGGTGCTGCTAAAGTAACTGTTGTTGAAGGAGCTGTAATTGTTGGAGCTGGTATTATTGGAGCAATTTGGGATGGTTGAGGGGCCAACTCTGGCTGTTTCCCTTGTTGAGCTTCCTCCAATGCTTTCTCTGTTTCCATTATCCTTTCATTCATCCTCATAAGTAGACTTACCACATTTTCTACTTCTTGTTGTTGTGCTACTTCTGTAGTTTGAGGATGTATGGTGACTGGTAGCTTCATTTGTTTTCTTAATGCTGCTATGTCTTCCTCCTTTTTTCTAATCAAGGCCTATGTGCCTTTGGGATCTTTGGGATCATGTCCCAACTCTATGATGATCTCCTCCAAGGATTTTATCCTATTATCCTTGGCCAACGATGATGCCTTTTCCAGCTCTAACTGGGCAGAAGTATTGTATAGAGAGTTCTGCAATCTGTGGGCTAATAGAGCCTTGTTTTCCAGGTTAGAATAAACCATTTCTCCTGTCTGCTTATGTAATTCAATCTGGTCTAGAGGATGAATATCATTTGCTAATACCTCCAGATTGGTTCTAATGTAATCTGCAGCTGACTGTGGCTGCTGTGTAGTAGGCCTGAAGTGACTGAGTGTCATCTTCCCTGCTTCTATATCATAGGCTGCCATTAGCCTCTGCTGATTTGTCAGAGCCATTCTCATTAACTGGTTGTAAAGTTGAAACCTTATAGGCTCGTTTCTAGCTTTAATCTCTATGAATGCCTTCTCTATATCCGAGCCCCTTTGGGCCTGCTGTTGGGAGGATGAAACCTCCCCACCTGGTTGTTTCTCTTGCTCATGCTGAAAGGAGCTGGCCGATGTTTCCAAGATAGGAGGGATCTGCTGCTCAGAAGTCCCCTCACCCCTGATGTTTCCTATAGTCTCTTCAGTTATTTCCTCCTCGACATAGGGGTTTAGCCTCTGCCTTTTTTCTCCTTGTTGGTTCGTGGATGTCCTTATGGGTGTCCCATCTGTTCTATCCCTCTTTTTACCTCTTTCCTCATTGTGAGGAGTTTGTAGCACAGGGATTTCAGGTGCTTTTGTTTGTGTTAAAGGGCTTTGCTCTTGACCCTTTTCCGGATTTGAGGATGGCTGCTCCTCCATTGTGCTTTGCTATTTAGAATGTTCAATTTCTTTGCCCTTTTCTGCTGATGATATGGCCTCTTTAGCTGGCTGCCTTGAAGTAGCAGTTGACGTGCTTGCTCCCACTGGTTGAGGCTGTGTGAAGGTGACCTGTGCAACATAATCCAGGTCAATCCTTTTCTCAATTTGTTTCATGTCTTTCTCTAATTTTTCTTCTTCAGTGAGATCTTCATCATCTAAGGTGCCCTTTACCCATTCTGGTTGATTGGCATATTGTTCAATGTGGGGGAGTAGTTGGTGCACATATCCTGAAAGCCTGTGTTTGATTCTTCTAAGGCTTATGAGGTGTTCAAGGTCATATGGTGCCCAGTAGAAGCTCTGTTTCAGCATGAGTTCTTGTCCTAGCATGTTGTCTGCATCTTTCCATGCTTCTTCCCTTTTGTTGAAAACAAAGGGACCCAATTGGTGTCTGATTTTAAGCTGTGCCTTCTTGTTTTTCCCATGGAAATGGGTCAAGTCTACATTACTGAATTTCCTGAAATATTCCAAGGCAAAAAGTCTCATCGGGACATATCTTGGTAGCTTATAGGGAGACAACTCACACCCATAAATTCTGATTACTGTGTGGTTTTGGTAGAAGTACCAATCACCAATGCTGTAGCCCTTAGAAAGATGCAAGATCCTTTGCATTTTAGCAGTAAGCCTGGTAGGAGGAGTCACCATCAATAGGCAAGTAGCAGGGTAAATGAATAGGTCAATACACTCACAATATGTGTATGGAGAATGGTGGAATTCATGGAAAACTGAGGTCCAATAAACAACAGATCTCCTCCCTCCCTTTGGGTCTAATCTCCTGAGAGGAACCTTAAAACTATCTAGGTGATAGTAGAGCAGCAAGTGGTATATATAAGAAGTGTATTTAAACAATCTTTCTCTCTCCATCATAATGAATTGTTCATGTATCTTGTTTGCTATGAATGTGGCATAGTCATACATGACAGCAAGGGGCTGCCCTGGGTGAATATGGTTAGGAGAAAGAATACAGTCTCATCCACAAATTCTCCTATTTTGCATCCTAAGATGTATGAAATCATGTCCACCATGAGCTTGCATGTTTCATTAAATGAAACCTGATGATAGGGAGGGGGATGATCATATTGGCACTCTGGCTTCATAAACCACTGAATAGCTCTTGATATTTCTGCTTTGGAGAGCCTTGCACCCTAATCCAGCAAGAGTTTCATTGTGAGGGGAACCAGAGTCTGAGGAGGCTCAAAGTTCAGCATTTCATTTATAGCTTGAGGAGTGATATAGAAGAGCACAGACCCATCTGGACTGAGAATTGGCCTTAGAGTGGGTTCATAGTGTGCATGGCATAGGTGGATGAAATCAGGTAGCACATTGACTTCTGGAAGGTAATAGAGGGGCATGTTGGATTGCCAAATCCCTAAAATATCAGTGTTATTCCTGTGATTGTGTTTGAATTGGCCCACATCTTTGAGGTGAGAAGTAAGGCCCATCATATCTCTGATCTGAAAGTCTCTGTCTGCTAATGGTAGCCACTCTAAGTCCATATGTGGAGCATTTAAAGGAGCAATGTTCAAGGCTACTGGAGTCTCCATATCTGATAGTGCTGGTATGGATGGCAATGTAGGTGTCAAACAGCAATAGGAAGTGGCATTTAAGCTTAGAGGATATTGACAGTAGTATGAAAACTGACTTTCTTTCCCAAACCAATTTCTGTGTATTCAGTTTATGATGAATAACCAATTTACATCACTTTGACTGGGTTTTTCACATGAAATTGTTGAATTGCAGGCTTTGTGGACTGAGCGCCGAGAGAAGTGGAGTTGCATTTTTCCCAAAGGGGCACAAGTCTGCAAAGGGAAAGGGAAACTAAGGGTTCCCCTTTAAGAAAATAGGTAGCAATTAATCGGAACAGGGCGCTCGGCTAATTTAACTCAAAGTTTGAGCGATTTGTGGAGTTTGTGAGCCAATATAGAAGAACATAGTGTAGGAATAGCTTGTTTGCAGAGGAATTGAGCTTAAGTTGTAGGTTTGTGAGGGTGTAACAGCTCAAATGGTAAATGTTGAGCCGTGAGTGACTGGTAGGTACTTGTTTGGAAGAAATCACAGGTTCGTTCGGCAACTTATAAACCAGAGAAGTATAAAAAATAGGGGTTTCGGGCCAAATTGCGGATAAATACCTGTTTCCAGGGCGCTGAGGGTGTTTAATAGGTACAGGTTGAGCTGAGAAGACGAACTACGGTGTCGAATTTGCAAGTTGACAGGCTGTAGAAGCTCTGGGAGTGAAAATATTGGGAAAATGCATGCACGTCGTTTACACAGTGAAAACAAAAATAAACCAAAAAAATAGTCGTTTTCACGAATTTTAACGAAATTTTGGAAATTTGGCGATTTTTGGTGCTTTCCTCGGATGACATCATCATGACGTATTTTTTGTCGGGTAGCGGGTACGGAAGATGACGTGGCGGGTGACATAGATGATGACGTCATCATGACATGGTGGTAGGGTGATGACATCAGCAGGTGACATGGCACAGGTACAGCACAGTGGCAAGCAACGTGGCGGCATCGTCATGCGGTGACGTAGGCAAGTGGGGAGGGCGGTAAGCGGTTTTCGTCGGACCGCTTTTGGTACGGGAGTGGTATGTGTTAGGGGTGGCCCGATGCAATAGGAGGCTGACAGCTGTCCCGGTGTACGATGGTGAAACCGTCGACCATTGAGTGCTATTGTACCGCTACGAAGGGGCGCCCAATATTCATTAGGGCCGTTGAATCTGGGAGGGCCGATCCTACGGTGGACGGGAGGGAAAAGTGATCGGGGTTTAATAGAAGTGCACGCCTGATAAACGTTAATTATTCGCAGCCTCGGGTGGGTTTTGGACTTTAGGTTAAAGATTAATGTTTTTTGGTGCAGGAGCATAGTTATTCGTTCAACCAAGTGTTTAAACGAAATCTATAATAATATGTATGCGCGGAGGGTAATGGTATGGTTTTATGTGTGGGGGGGGTTTAATATGGTTATTTATTTAACCATAAGTTAAATAAAGCCCAAGGGTAGCGAACATGGAGGGGCTAACAATGGGTCCCAAATGGACCTAATGTTTCCCGACTTTATATTGATATAGCTATAGTTGCCATGGGGGGGAATATTTAGTGTTTTTTGGGGGTTTTATATAGTTTCTTGTAGAATAGGGGCAGGGGAAATGATTTAGGGAGCTACATAATAGGGTTAGATGTTAATATGAGGTCTTTGGAATGCAAAGGAGGGGATGCATGCTAAGTTTATAGAATGGAGACTTAAGCATAGGGAAATGAATGGATTGTGTAAAGATTAATTTTACACAAGAAATGTGGCTTATTTTGACTAAGTCAACTCAGATGTCAACTTGGTTTTTAACAAGAATGGAGTGAAAATGGACTTTTTGGGCAGATCCCAAGGTCCTTGAGGGGATGTTAGTGAATGATTTCTGAGGAAATGAAAGGGGAAGTTAGTCATGCTTCCTTGTTGTACCATCAAACAACTGCCATGGTGCTAATGCCATAAGTGAGATAAGTATTTCTTGACAAGACCACAAGTGATTACCAATCTGCTTCTGCAACCTCAAACTATCTACCCAGCCTAATACACCTAAGATTTTTTCTTCCTTTGCATTGGGTGCACTTGAATTGGCAAACCCTGATTGTCCATTTTTCTTTTGACTTTCCTCCTATCTAAATGTACCCTTATCTTTTCCAGGGGCCCAGATTAAATAGTTTGGTTCCTTAAATTCTCTACCTAGCTAGTCATCTGCCAAGCTTGAACTGTTTGGACATATATTCTTTCTCTATTCTACCACAGCAATTTAAAACATGGCATGGTCCAGATTGAACTGTTGGGCCATCCATCAAATGAAATGAGCAGTAGTACCTCCCATGGTAATCTTGCAAAATAAGATAACAGTGGCATTTTAACTAGCCACTTTCCTGGTCTTTGGTTTGGGGTTCATTTTCATTATTTTTTTCTGACCAATTGATTTTCTTGCCTTTTGATTATTCTTTTAAGGCATACCCTCTTTTCGTATTTTAATTTTCTTTGCCTGTATACAAAATATGGAACCTCTGTAGCATGCAGGGATGAACATATTTAGCACTTCCACTGTCAATCATGAAAAATGAAACCTATCGGTATAGGAATCTAACAGTCACCATGTTGATTTTAGTCTTCTTGGATTGGAAGAAGGAGTTTCATGTACATGGTGATGCGTCATGTATAGCACTGGGAGCAGTGCTAACACAGGCTAGCAGAGGAGAATTTTATCATCCTATACCATTCACAAGAAGAAGGTTATCCAAGGTTGATAAGAACTATTCCACCACTAAGCATGAGGGATTAACCATAGTATACGGGCTCCAGAAGTTTAGACACTATTTGCTGGGTGGACATTTTAAGATGTAAATAGATCATTTCACACTAAAATACCTAGTCAATAAGCCTGTGTTGGGGGGAGAACTTGTCGATGGTTTTTATTGTTCCAGAAGTATGATTTTGAAGTTATTGTGAAGCCTAGATGACTGAATGTGGGACCAGACCATCTGTCGTGCATCGAAACTGGGGAAGAGCCCACTAATTTGGAGGAAGGATTACCTGATGCACAACTATTTGTAGTGCACATCACAGATGGTCACTTTGAAGATATCATACACTTCCTAATGACAAGAACTACCCTGGAAGGTTACACCATCCAGTAGAAAAAGGAGTTAGTGGTGTGTGCGGTAGACTTTTCTGTCATTGTTGGGCATCTGTACAAAATGGGGGTCTGATGCAATATTGCGATGATATGTACCGGAGTTTGAAAGGAGAAGTATCCTTGCGAATGCTCATGGGGGCACTGTGGGAGGTCATTATGCAGGGAGAGAGACTGCAGAGAATATTCTACGCACAGGGTTATGGTGGCCAACCCTCCATCAAGACTCAAAATCTTACTGCAAGGCATGCGATTTGTGTTAAAGGACTGGTAAGCCATCGTGAAGGGATGAGTTTCCTGTGAATCCATTGATGACGTTACAACCCTTTGAGGAATGGGTGATAGAATTTGTGGGACCCATTCAACCCCAAGGTAAGAAGATGGGAGCACGCTAAATTATCACCGTAACAGAGTATTTGACTCGATGGGCGAAGGCATAGCCTATGAAGGATTGCACAGGTATGACTGCTGCAAAATTCCTCTTTGAGTGTATTGACATGATTTGGGTGTCCAAATATTTTGGTGAGTGATCATGGTACGCACTTTCTGAATGAGATGATTAGCACACTGACAGAGGAATTTTAGGTATATCACTAGAAGAGCATGCCTTATCACCCATAGGCTAACGGGATGGTGGAAGCATTCAATAAGGTGTTGGAGAATGCGCTAACCAAGGTTTTCAATGCTCAGCAAAGTGATTGGGACCTATGCATATCCACAGTACTATGGGCCTATTGGACGACATGCAAGAAGTTGACTGGACAGAGACCCTTTAGGCTTGTCTATGGTGTTGAAGTAGTAATTCCCATGGAATACATTGTGCCTAGCCTATGCATAGAAGCACTAATGGGTATGATGGATCGTGAAGCCCTAGAAGAGAGGCTCACACAATTGGCTGAGCTGGAGGAAGAGATATTTCTCACTGGATTTCACCAACAGGTCCAAAATCAGCACAAAAAAGCATGGCATGATCAACACATTAAGCTGTGCACCTTTAAGGTAAATGACCTAGTTTTGTTATATGATAGTAATTTTGATAAATTTCTAGGGAAGTTTAGAATGCACTGGTTATGGCCCTATGTCATTAAGGAGATTATCAACGGTTCTGTAGTTTAGTTGGTTAAATTGAATGGAGATCCCTTCCTAGGAAAGGTGAAAGGTAGCTGATTGAAGCCATACACCAGTGGTCTGGCCATGTGACTATATGAGGGTAGCATAGTCTTAATGCTCCAGGAAGATGAAAGGAGGCACGAGACTCTAAACTACACTACCCAAGTTGGGGAGCTACGTGATTGGAGGATTGTGTGAAGCAAGGAAGTATCATAGGGTCATGACAACATGAAGGGAGTTGCACTACCCAAGGAGAAATCATGCAGGTCAGCCAGAAAGTGACGATTAAAGTCACTATTCATGATTTGATGGTAGAAATGCGACCAAATAGAGCAGGCGGCCAACATTTAAGAAAACATTTACGGGTCAGATCCTTGGAAATATACCATCAATCTAGCATTAATGAACCGAATGTGGGGCGAACGGTCAGATTTGAATTAAAAATGCCCTATAAATTACAGGTGGCTACCCAGCGAAAAACACTTGGCATTTTTAGAATTGAGTTGTTGAGCTCTCAAGTGCATATGAACTGGGAATTCTTCGAAGCCCTGATAGCAAGTTCAAAATTTGAGCAATTACTAGAGACGACATGAGAACTATTGAATAACATCATGTCGGCACCTGCAAAATCTTCAGGCCGACATTTCAGGAGTAGTGACCGAGCAGATGGTTGAAGAAGAAAAGTAGGTGGCTACACAGTGCATTCCGAGGTTGTGGTCATACAGGTCAAGATGGGAGGTCTTCATGCTAAGACCTCCACACCCACAAAGTGACTCGAGGGCAAGTCATGATGTTTATGTTTGGGGCCTATTGGGAACCGAATCCCCCAAGGACAATTTTAGGGCTAAAATTGTTTTCAGTCAAGTTTTGTAATAAAGTTGTAAAGTCTTCGCATTTTATAGTCACAGAGCAAGAAGGTGTCATGAGTCATAAAGGGTTGTCTGGCCTTATTTTGTAAAGTGTAAATTCAGTTGTAAAGATCCACCCACTGTCTGTGGACCATGGGATTGTATAAAGGGAGCTAAGTAAGTAAGCTCTAAGTAGTTTTAAGTTTTGAGAGTAGAAGAAAAGGCTTGGAGTCTTGGTAGAGCAGTTTAAGTTTCGAGTCTTAGCTAAGTAGAGGCTCTACAACTGAGTGCGTAGAGGCCTAGGATAGAAGTCCATAGCTGCATGCGCAGACCCCTAGAATTGTGTGCACACGGTGGATAGAGTCTATAATAATATGAAGATATCAATAAAGAGAAGTATTCCATAAATTCTGTGTATTTATTTCATGTTAATTCATCTGGTTATATTGTATATGGGTTTCATTTACAATACTTATGTAATGCATGAATGTATGTAATTATGTTGGTTAATTGAACACATGAGAGAATCTTAATTTACGTGGCATTAATTGCGATTGTTTAGTAAAATAAGTAAAATTCTTAAGATAACTTGGGAATCTGTATGATACGCTGTCATTGTTGGCTTATTGGGCCCTAACCTAGGTTTGAAATAATTTTTAGCCAAACAAATCCTGTACTACCAGCCCTTTTGGCAACAATCTATGGAGCGTGGATTGAAGTCTCACCCGAGGTAGTATGGGAGGGTGCTGGAACCAGGTTTCCACATCCTAGGGATGTCTTGATGAGGACTAGATAATTCACAACCCGATCTCCTTACTTTTTCTATTCCACGCAGCAGTCGGGACCTCACAAAGAAACTTGAGGGTTAGTTTCTTAGATCCTTATTCTTCTTACTGCTATTACAGATTTGATATATTCTTTAAGGTTTTGAAGAAAACATTTAACAATTAAACCCAGTGTGCGTAGTCATAAATATACTTCATAAAATCATAACATAAGCATAAACATTCAGATCAGTGATTAGATACAAGATATTTCAGAAACACTTATCTTTATTAATATTCTATTCAGTACATTCCACTTTCCTCCCTGCGCACTCAGCTACAATGGTCCGCACACATAGCTATGGACTCTACCAGGCCTCTACACACACAACTGCAAAGCCTCTCCTATCTTCTACTACCCTTGACTCTGACTTACGGAATCAGAGCACTTTCGCTTTCAAAAACACATACATCAAAGTTGTCATTCCTAAAAACTATCTTCTAAACCTAGATCCTTGTTTTATTTATACATTTCCATGGTCTGCGGACCATGGGCAAGCTGACACATACTAGACTAATCTATAACATTTTAGGGAGGACTACCCTTGGACTTAACCCATTGCAATTTGCAATCTGCACACTTCACGAAATCTTTACCATACTTTTACCCAAAATTTCTGACTTTGAGCCCCAAAACCATTACGGGGGTGTTTCAAGGAAAACTAGTGTCTTTTCGATCAACTATCCCTCTAGGTTTGGTAGATACCCTAGAAACAACAGTTCAAAGTAATCCAATGATTTCTTTTATGCACAATAGATAAGAGAAGGATGAGAGGACCAACCTGGAACTTTCGCTTGATCCTTTGCTCGATCTTTCTCCCCCTTGACAGAGCTCGCAACTCCTCTTCGTACTTATCCCGCTTGAAGGGTACCTGTAGAAACATAGTAGAAAGAACCATAAAAGCATATTGATATATTATAACACAAACACTACATAATCAGATATATAATGAACATACATTGGCATTCACAAATAACAACATTCACAAGTGCACAATTATATGGAAGAAAACTTGAAGAACTTTATTAAATAGAAGAGAGGATTACAACCCAATTGTCTAATCCAGCATCATCCTCCTAGCATCAAGCCCTCTTCACCTCATGAGATAGCAAATCACACCAACAATACAATGCTCTTATCTCAAACACAAACTATCAGCACTTCCTTCCAATTCACAACACTCCAGCCTCTGGATCTCTTAGATGAGGGATCCATTTATAGATGTGTGCAAGGGTGTGAGTCATCTCTACGGTTTTGATTAGTGTCATTCCACTTGTTGCATTTGGTTCCACTTTGAGATTTATTGGATCTCTTACTCATCCCTGGGCAAATTTAGAGAGGCAAGTGTCATTGGAGAGGTTTCTAAAAGATTCCCTGAGCATCCACTTAGCAAACTGTCTCGGACATTTGTCCATCCTTGCTCATCACACCCTACACAAGGCCTTATCAGTATGCATTACACCTAGCTAGTGTAAAAGTCAGTATGCATCGCACCTTGATAGTGGAGCAGTCAGTATGGTCCAGTTTAGGCTAATTCCGGATGGTTTTTTAGGTGGAACGTTTGGGGGATGATGTAATCAGATGACCATGATCTTTTAGGGTATGAAACAACACTTTTAGGGGTTGAAAAGCCCCAATTTATCGACATATAAGATTGCGGTTGAATTTCCAAAATATGTCTATAATAGTTGCTCCCTAAAGCATGAAGTAGTAAATCTTGATGTCGAGTCAAATGCTTTATCATGAGGATCCTAGGTTTCGAACTGGAAGGTGACCTGTATAAGATACAATACAATACATCATCATAATATAATTTTCATGATCTAGCTGAGACAGGCATTCCCATGTTCAGCTTTATAAATTCATTTCATGTACATAGAATGGATATTCATCCACATATGCAAACTGGTGATTCTTCAGTTGTAGAATCATCATTCTTGGTCTGGATGATCATTTGTGCATCTTCTGTGTACATTTGATGTCTTTATATCCTTGAATATATCGCAGCCTGGATGGATGAAACTAGATCCGAGGTCTTCAAAACTCATTCAATATTCACTCGAAGTACAAGTCGATCCATGTGAAAAGATGTTCTGAAGTCGAACATGGAATGACATTGCCTGATTACCAGCCAATAATGTGAGCTGTTAACAGACACAAGAGGAATCACGGATAATGATGATGACCCTCAAGGTACTACAGTACAATTCACATGGTGTGAATATATGATCCGATGTTGAACACCATGCAAAATCTTTCGGTCGAAGGCCATTGATGTCACCTTGTCGCTGGAAGTGAGAAACTTGCCATTGAGGCATGCAAGCTTCAAAGTAATGAAAGGGTTGTTTCGAAGTCAAATTCTTGGATAGTGTGTTGATGTCGACAAGAAGTGACCCATCATAGGAGGGCCTTAATGTATCCCACATCTATGACACGAAACGAAGCAAATGATTTCTAGAGGTGAAAAAAATTTAACAACACAACGTTTAGGAATGGTGGTCATGAAAAATGAGGGTTGAAGGTATTGCAGTGGATGAGGCATTAACTAGGTTTGTGATTTATCAACTAAATTACTTCTATTGAAAATGTCAGTGACACTGAGATGGATTGGTAGTGTTAAAACCAAAATATGGATGGTGTGGAAGACCAATGGTTAGATGATCGGTGAATGAAACAACCCAACCCAACCCAATAATGGTGATGGAGTGAAAGTGTCATGTTCAAGAGCAACCTACTACCGTAAATTTCTTCAAGTTTTCTTCCCTTTCTCCCCAGTCATTGCTAACCAGTACCTCTTTATTTTTAGCAAGCTTGAGGAGGATAACATATGCTTGTTCTATAATTTTCCCTTCGAGCAAATCTGTCACTATGTTTTAATGAGTCTAGTGATAGTGAAACTCGTTCTTGTCTCGGTGGACAAGTTTGTCGCTATTGCTTTAATGAGTTTAACGACAAGGATAACTCAGTCCTTTTCATGTTTAGAGAGTTTGAAAAGGGACGAAAAGGAAACTCCAGAAGTTATTTTTCATAGAATAATCCCTTAAGTCCGAAAAAGGATAAAATAATATGAAAGGGATGACTTTTCTGATCACTTTAACGAACCGAAAAGACAATCGCTCGATCTTTTTTGTGAGATAATCCCTTGGGTCTGAAAAAGATTAAATTGTACAAGAGGGATGGCACTTACAATCACTTTAACGAGCTGGAAAGGCCAATTGCTCGACAATCTTTTCATATTTAACGAGTTTGAAAATAGTTTAAAGGAGACTCATTTTTTAGGAATGAGTGGTGTATAAGGTAGCAACTTGTTCCCAGTAAGCTTGGAACTTCTCAAAACATGGTCGCTTTTGGGAAAAGGTTGGCTAACAAGACCACTCATCGCAGATGTTCCTCAAATGGGTAAATAATCAAGTGGAAGCGTATGATTGGCCAAAAGAATGGAGGTGATTGGAGGTACACAACCAAGGCTCAAAAGGCTGATAGTCATGGGAATCACAAACGTTAATTACCCAAGGTACCGTGGGGGAACCATGCTCGGTGTGGGTTTCATTGTTTTTACAAACTTAAAACAAACAAACATATGCTTGGATTGGTGGTCAAAGATGTTCAATTCACTATTTAGCACTTCAGATTCTTTTGTCGGTCATTCAACCTGCTCAATCACTCCATCAAATTGATTAGAAATACATATATACGTACAAAAAGTAAACTAAAACTAACATTTTACTTGAAGTACATGAATAGTAATCATAAAAAGTAGTTTTACCTTTCACTTTCATCATTTTATTTCAAATTGGTGATTTTGGAGCTCTGGAGTGGTTTTCCCCCTCAAATTTCACCAGACAATTTCGGGAGATCCGATGGACTATTCTCTGTGCCGTCAGGACCAGGTAGGAGCTAACCCTAAGCAGTTGTTTTGTTGTTGTTGTTTAATGTAGGCATCGTCTTGACCCATTTTTCAAAATAGTCGACAACAACTATAATATACCCATGCCCCCCAGCCGAGGTGGGGTTACATGTCATGAAATCAATGCCCCATTTAGTGAATGGCCCAACACCAACTACTGGATGCAGTGGTGTAGGTGGTAATTTGGTTTTACGATCAAATATCTGACAAGCATGGCAATTTTTGACTGCAATTATGCAATCTTTGAATATAGTGGGCCAGAAGTAACCAGCTCGTAAGATCTTTTGTATGGTAGCATAACTAGATAGATGCCCCCCACAAGCACTTGAATGACAATCATTAAAAACTTTTTCAGCCTCCTCATGCATGAGGCACCTTCATAGAACCGTATCGACACCACGATGGTAAAATGTATCATCGACGATTAGGTAATCCTTGGCTTGGTATAGAGTATCCCACTGTTCAGAGTGAGAGGTGGTAGGCCTAAAAGTTTGGGTTTGGAGATAGACTAGTATATCCCCATACCACAGATCACTTGATGATATCAGAAAAAGAGTCTCATCCACAATTGATGCTTTGGATGTCAAATCGTTGGATGACAATGGAAGGTCACAAAGTAACTCCGCAAAGACAAGAGATTTCTTTGATTTGGATTTGGTGAATTCCATATCAAAATATTGCAAAATGGCTATCCATTTGAAATATTTGCCCCCTAGTAATTGACATGACATAATGTAGGTCATAGGGTTGCAATCTGACACAATGGTAGTCTTGCAAAAGGGAACATAGTGTTGAAATCTTTGTACTACTTGAATGGTTGCTAAAGCAAACTTTTCAACAGAAGAGTACTTGCTTTCTGTATCATTAAGGTTGCGACTTAAATAATATATAGGATGTTCTATCCCATTAACTTCTTGCATTAAAACCATGGCAATGGTTGTATCTATGGTGACGAGATACAGGTTAAAGTCTTTTTGATAGTTGGGAGCATACATTAATGATGCTTTTATCAGGGAATATTTTAAAGCATCAAAGGAAGCGTGCAACCTGATCCCAGTGGAAGGGTACTCCTTTTTTCAAAAGACGTGTATAACCTTTAGCGAGTTCAGCATAGTGTGGAATGAACCTCCTTAGAAAGTAAGCTTTCCCTTGGAGTCTCTGAATTTGAAGTGGATTTAAAGGTGTAGGCATGTCAAGGATTGGCTGAACCTTAAAGGGGTCGAGTCAAATTCTGTCCTTAGAAACTACAAAACCAAGTAATTGACCAGAACCAACACAAAGCACACACTTATGCGGATTGAGTCGTATCTTGTAGTGTCAGAAACATAGGAATATGGCTCTCAAATGTTGCATATGATCAGTCCGCTGTCACAAATGAGCCGGTAGATTGTCGAGATATAGTTGAATGATGTGCTTGATGTCATGGAATGCATAATTCATTTCCCTCTGAAAAGTTGCCCCTGCGTTCTTCAAATCGAAAGGTAATTTATGATATGTGAATGTGCCCCATGAACATATAAATGCAGTCTTCGACTGGTCTTGTGGGCAGATATTGATTTGATTGTATCCGAAAATTCCATCCATGAATGAAAAGATTTTGTAGCGAGCACATTCATCAATATTTGGTCATTGAAGGGTGTAGGATAATTGTACTTTGGACATGCTTGATTTACATCCCTATAATCGATGCACACTCTAATCATTCCTTGTTTTTTCATTACAAGAACAATATTTGATACCCAATTAGTGAGAGGAATAGGGTAAATGAAACCATCATGCAAAAGTTTTTCAACTTCTGCTTTAATGGCAGCGGCTTTCTTTGGATGGATAGGTCAAAGCCGTTTTTGTACTGGTTTGACATCTGGATACATCTTTATTTCATGTTCAACAATTCTCAAGTCAATGCCTGGCATTTCTTCATACAACCATGTTGGAAATAATACTAAGAGGGGGGGGGGGGGGGAATCAGTATTATCACATCAATAAAGCTTTTTCATTTCCATATTCAGATTCATATATGCTACTTCCACAACTTCTTATGATTCAGTTAGATGATCCTTAATGAGTGCATTAGAACATTATCAACCATATTAACAGTAAACAGATGCAGTAAAATAGAATAGAATATCACACATAAGTCACACACATGAACACCATGATATAAGGTGGAAACCCAATGTGGGTGAAAACCCCCTGCTGCAAGTCATCTCAATCTTCTTCTTAATAAGAAAATCCTTTTACAATATTTCTGTACTGGTGCAGTCTTATACCAGTACACAGGCTTCAACCTGCAGAGAGCTACAACCCCCATAGTTCTTGTACTAGCCGATCCATTTACTAGTACGCAGACTGCTACCTGCTACAATGCTCCAACTGCTATTGGAAGGGAGCTACCACCCCCTTAGCTCTTGTACTAGCTAAGATACTAGTACGCAGGTGCCGGCCTACAATCTTCTTTCCTTCAGGTACCACGTTTCATTAATTTTCATACTGGACCCAATAACATCAAGTAATCTTCAAGTACATATGAATCACCCAATCTCCTTTTAGAATCAATCAATCTTTTGAATCACCCAAACACCAAGATAATATGTGAGATATCAAGTAGATCTAGTACATCAAATCACATAAAGATAAGTCATTAAGAGCTTGATCCATTCAACCATAATCATGCTGTTAACAGAACTCAATATCAGTAACCAGACATCAATTATGCACCCAGAACCCTGCAGAATAATCAAATGGTAGTTAAAGCAAATTTCAAGCAGGGTCCACAACTTCACCACTGGACATCTGCGGGTATCCGCACTTACGCTTTCTGCTGCTTTGCCGGTATTTGCACCTGTGCACACTTCTTCTCTGCAGGTATCCGCACTGCGCCTTTATTCTGTTCTGCGGGTATCTGCGCTGTGCCTTCTGCTGATCTACGGGTATCCGCACCTGCGCCTTCTGGTGCGCCGCATACCTCCGCACCTGCTCCTTCTACTACACTGCGTACATCCGCACCTGAGCTGTGGATCACCTGCGGACTTGTGATTAGGGCCAAATTAACAATCCTCCAATGTGCCACAGTCAGTCCAATCAATAGATCTGATCATGCGCAACTTATCAACAATTTACAGAAATCTCCTTGATTTAGATCTAGCTATCACTCACCAACCCATCACAAGAATTTCAGATCTAGATCACCTTAAGATATTCAACCCAAAGTCATACTCCCAAATGATCTCCTTCCACTTTTTATAGTCAAGCCTTTCACAATACCATGGTCCAAAACCATAATAACATAATACCATGAACCCAATACTTGGGATCAATATCCTTAGATGCAATACCACAGACCAAAACCATAGGATCACCATACCACGGACTAGATACCATGGATCACCATAGGATTCCCACATGCGTGCACTTTTCTCTACATGGAAGTGTGTGCACTGGGGTCCGCACCTTCTGTTCGGACAACCTGCGTACATGCCCGCAACTTTCTGAACTGCGTACCTGCGGGTCCGCACCTTTTGAACTGTGTACCTGCGGTCCTCTTATTTTCTTCCATTCTGAGAGGCTGATCATCAATCTCTGCTACTGGCCTATTGCACTGAGATCTGACACCTGTATGAGTTGCCATCAAGGACAACACTTGTCTCATAATGCCAACAATCTCCCTCTTTGGACTTGATGGCAAAGCTAACTTGTCACATGTAGACTCATCATCTGATTCCTTTGCACTGTCATGTATTCTATCACATCTGATATTTCTTCTTGTAGATTCATCTGATTATATCTAGGTGAGATGTTATTCTATGAGTGGGTTGCCATCAAGTACAACACATGCATCATAATGCCAACAATCTCCCCCTTTGGACTTGATGGCAACAATACCAACTCACTCTCCCCCTTTGACATCAAGGGCAAAGGGCGGACCAAGATATGCTCTTTCCTTGATATACCTTCCATTATCCATACTCCCCCTGAGTACCTACTGAAATCTCTGAATGCCATGGTGCACCAATCTATCCATGCTCCTTCTGAGTACATGCTGAAGTCTCTGCTCTGCTGAAGTGTGTTGTTCATGCTCCCCCTGACAGTAAGCAAGGTCTGCAAAAAGATGTTCTATAAGAATAACATGACTCTATACATCATAAATGACCTTCCTATCACCAAAGACTCATACATCTATCTCCCACCAAAAGTTAACATAAGAGAGTAACATCATTCATCCCAGGCATAGTGGGGAAACCAAGATAGGTCGTTACATGACCTTGATATGACTGAAATATTTCATCGAATGGCTATAATAGATAGAGATACACTATTACATCATGAGTCTTGATATGACCTTTTTGAATGATATACATGACATTCATAACAGAGACCAAACACTTAAATAAGATCATGATAAACATCAGCAATGACACTATATGATCTGCTCCATAGCATCTGTCACCAGCAACTTGTGTTAGTGCATGAATCATCAAGATATGTCCGAATCAATTGAATCATTCTATCATATATGAGAAGCACCATAGCCATCCAGATCTGTATGGACCAAGTATCATCAATTGGGAATATCTTCACCAATATGTACGAAACAACCTATCATCATATAGGTAAGAACTCATCATCATCATATCTCCAACAATGCAACTTTGAATAATCATCCATGTAACCAGCCAACAATCCTCATCCATATGTGTGCCAAGAACAACCTGCAATATATGATCTTTATGCATATGGCAATAACAACATATGAGAGACTCATCATCCAGTGAATTCAAGCTATGTACTTCCTTATGAAGATCACCATGTAAGCACCATTAGGGAATCAACCACAAATCTGATCTAAATATCAACTATGTAACCCCAAGAATTGTCTGAACAGCTCAAAACCATATCATAGCAAGATGAATCATTTATCCAAGGACTATTAACCATAATGCCAACAATGCATTAAAAGCATATGCTCCCCCTAAACTTGTGCCATCTTGTTTACTGTCAGATCTGATCATGCATATCAGCTAGGAGTATCAAGTCAAACACTTCTAACCATCAAGTCATTTCCACACATCATCAGCAAATTGTAACCATTATCAAATAGCGCAAATAAACCAAATCATAACTGATCCTTTTCCTAAACCTGTCCCCACTGCTTTTCTTCATACTGACATATACGCGACTTTGTAGTGTCTAAGTCGCGTATATACGCGACTTCATTTTATGAAACTTGCGTATGAGATTTAGGACACTGAAGTTGTACACATTCAGCTCCCCCTGAGTCAGTTATGTCTGTATGTTGTGTTGTGCCACCTCTTTCTAACTGAACTTCCTTCTTCTTCCATATCTTCAAGTGTGATGATGATTTCTCCTTTTGGTGTGATGTCCGTACTTTGTTTTTGCAATCCTTTGCTATATGTCCAAGATTATTACATGCATAACATCTTATATGTTTCATATTTCTTCTATAGCAATCAACAGCTCTGTGACCAAACATATTGCAAGCAAAGCAATATCCATTAAAGTACCTTGAATGAGATGATCTTTCTGCATGATGGTTCTGAAACCTTCTTCTTCTACATCTGGCTGCAACATGCCCAAGATTATGACATACATAACATTCAACATTATTCATAGGAGGAGTAAAATATTTTCTTTGAGGAATTTCTTTCCTTACTTGATGATGAGATTGACCTTTTATCTCCTTGTTGAGCATTTCACATTTTTCATTAGAGTTCTTTGTCTTACTTTGTGAACTAGATTCACCTTCAACAAATTCATGAAAACCAAGACCAGTTTTAATGGTAGGAGATCTTTGACCATTAAGAATATCATCCAAGATTTTAGTACTATCTTGAAATTGTAAGAGCTTATCCTTTTCTTCTAATTTATCTTTTAGAATATTTACCTCAACTTGATGTTGCTCTTACTTTTCAAGATACTGCTTCTTCACGTTCTCTTCAGCATTTCTTTCTTATTCTAACTGATGTCTTAGATAGAGAATCTCCTTTTCTTGTTCTTCATTCACATCCTGCATCATTTGACGAACTCTGGAGACACATTCCAGCTGTGCTTTTAAATTGATGACTTCGTTTTCCTTTTTTTCAATAGCTTGGAGTAGATCTTTATTCTGCTTCTTGGCTTCTTCAAGTTCTTCCTTTAGTGAGAGGGTCGTAGTTTCAAGATTTTCATAGTAACTGGATCTATCTCTGAGTTTCTTGATGGTTGTGTCTCTTTCATTTACTTCATCTCTCAACGATGTTACTTCATCCGACAACTTCCTTACCTTGTTTCCTTCTTCTAGCTGGGCTTTTAGCAGCTTTTGATATTTGACCTTGAATAACTCCCTTACCTTGTTTCCTTATTCTAGATGGGCTTTTAGTTTGGTAGCTTCTTCTTTGAAGTCACATACCCTTTTGTTCAATAGATCTTGCTAATCTCTGATTATGTCTGAAAGCCTTTTAAGTTCTTCCTATATTTGATATATTTCTTGTTCACCCATAAGAGCAAGTTCAGTTGTTTCGCTATCACTTTCATCTCTTCCATATGGAAAGATAGCTGGAACATCAGAGGATAGCAAATCCGTACCTGATAGTTCATCTTCATCTTCATCTGAATCTGAAGAGCTTCTTATGCCTAATCCCCAATCGGTTCTCCCACTGTCATATTTCTTCTGAGATGTCTTCTTCTTCTTTGGTGCTTTCTTCTTGAGCTTCTTTCCCATTGTTCCATGGATCTCCTTCAAGCAATCAAGCTTCTACAAAAGGACCTGCTCTGATACCAATTGTTGGAAATAATACTAAGAGGGGGGGTGAACCAGTATTATCACATCAATAAAGCTTTTTCATTTCCATATTCAGATTCATATATGCTACTTCCATAACTTCTTATGATTCAGTTAGATGATCCTTAATGAGTGCATTAGAACATTATCAACCATATTAACAGTGAACAGATGCAGTAAAATAGAACAGATCATCACACATAAGTCACACACATGAACACCATGATATAAGGTGGAAACCCAATGTGGGTGAAAACCACCTGCTGCAAGTCATCTCAATCTTCTTCTTAATAAGAAAAACCTTTTACAATATTTCTATACTGGTGCAGTCTTATACCAGTACGCAGGCTTCTACCTGCAGAGAGCTACAACCCCCATAGTTCTTGTACTAGCCGATCCATTTACTAGTACGGAGGCTGCTACCTGCTACA
>APFE031130085.1:7284-18647 GCA_000404065.3 Pinus taeda
TGAAGTCATCCATGTAAACCTCTACACATTCATGGACTAGATCAGCAAATATCGCAAGCACTGCTCTTTGAAAAGTTGCAGGTGCATTGCATAAACCAAATGGAAAAACATTATATGCATAGTTTCCCCATGGGCAAGTAAATGTTGTCTTGTCTTGGTCTTCTGTTGCTATTCTAATCTGGTTGTATCCGCTAAACCCATCCAAGAAAGAGAAAAATTTCTTTCCAGCCAAAGAGTCTAACACCTGGTCAATGAATGGTAGAGGAAAATGATCTTTTAATGTGGCTTTGTTTAATTCCCGATAGTCTACACATACCCTCCACTTTCCATTTTTCTTTGGTACAATAACCAGTGGAGAAACCCATTGACTGTCTAAAATAGGATAGATGAATCCAACATTTAATAATTTTTGCAGTTCCTCTTTCACTATTTCTTTCATCATAGGATTCATTCGTCTTTGAGGTTGTCTTACAGGTTTGAGTTGATCATCTGTATAGATGTGGTGGATACATGTGCTAGGATGGATTCCTTGCATATCAGTGTAATCCCAGGCAAATGCTTTTGAGTATTTTTGTAGTAATGTAATTACCTCTTGTTCTTGTGTTGATTGCAACTGGTTCCCAATGTTTAAATGTTTTCCAGGATATACCTCAATTGTTTTTATTGTTGGATTGGAAATTGTGTTTACAGGAAAGATGTCTATAAAATAATTCCGCAAAGTTTGAACAGTACAAGTTTCCTGGAAACACTGATTCAAAAGGTCACTTGCAGCTTCATATTGGACTTCTCTAAGCTGCTCTAAAATACTTGGTTCTGAAATGAAAATATCCATTAAGTCTTCATTCTCTTCCTCTTCTCTAAAATCAAAGAATTGATTTATACTTAAAACTGATTTAGTTTGTTGTTTTTCTTGAGTTTCAAGTACTGATTCTAAAGAAGTTGGTTGTGCAGGTGAATAAAGAGCAATATGTTTCCTCTCATCTCCATGTGAAATAATCATGCTTCCTGATCCTATGAAGGCATCAACGGTAGCTAACCATGGTCTGCCTAAGATTAGAGGATGTCCTCCCAAATTTGTTTTTGGTTGCAAGATAAGGAAGTCAACAGGATACTCCCATGAATCCAAAGAGACTATGATATCTTCTAATATTCCTTCTGGAACAACTTTAGATCTGTCTGCTAGTTCTAAGATTGTACAAGTTGATCTAATGTTGTTTAATTGCAGAGTTTTCATTGTCTCCATTGTCATTACATTTATAGCTGCTCCTAAGTCTATTAATGTGTTTGGTACTGAGAAATTATTTATTGATATAGTAACCATAGGGATACCGGGATCAATATATTTTTCTACAATAGTTTGCGTAGACATGAGGCTTGCTAGTTTACCAATGACTTGGATTGTAGTGGGATCCTTCTTCTTTTTCCTTGATTTCTTAATGCATAATTCTTTTATTGTTTTAGCATATATTGGTATTTCTTTAATTGCCTTCAACAAAGGAATTTTTACATAAGCATTTTTTAATTCATCTAAAATATCAAATTTAGGAAGGGTTATTTCTTTTGGTTGTTCCACTAACCTTTCAAGATAAGGTGGTGTTTGAGTTGTAATTGTTTTTCCTTTTTAAACTTGTATTTCAGTTTGTGATTTTTCAGGTGATTCTCCTTGTTCAGTTGGTTCTTCTACGATTGGCGGAGAATCCTTTTTAAGCACTTTTCCAGACCTTAAATGGACATCATTTAGAGGAAGAATAGAATATGTCGGAAAATATGTTGCTTCCTCTACAGTGTATGTAGACTTGTCCACTTTGTTATTTGGATTTGCCACTGGTTGGGCTGGTAATTGAGTGGGTCTGGGTTGGTTTGAGGGTAGTTGTAACTGTTGTGGTTGAGTCAACAATGGTGGTGGATTCTGCTGTTGAAATGGCATGGATGGTGGATATGCAGAATTTTGTTGCGGAAATGGCATGGATTGTGGATATTGTGGATATGGAAATGGTTGTTGGTATTGTTGTTGGTAATGTTGTTGATACTGTTGAAGTGGCTGGTTTCCATAACCATATCCTCTCCAACCTTGTGCAGGTTGTTGTGGATATTGTTGTGGAGGCCAAGCTTGCTATGGCATTGGAGGAGTCCAAATATTTTGAGGTGGATAAAAGTAATTTTGTTGAGGGAATTGTTGTGGATTTTGTTGAGGCATCCTAGGTTGCCATGGTCTTCGTGGTGCTACATAATATAAGCCTTCTATTCCTGGCACTTCTTCCATTGAATTCATTTGTAATTCTTTTAATCTTAGACAGTTTTCTGTGGAATGATTTTCTGTACAAAGACCACATACCTGAATACTATCCAAAGGGCATTCTCTCAATGGATGTTTCTTTCTACATTTGGAACAAAAGATTGCTAAAGCTTGTTCTTGTTCTTCTTTCTTCTTGTTTGCCTTAAGAACATCCACTTGTGTTCCTAATGTACTTAAGAGGTCTGTTTTGAAGTTTTCCAATAAGCTCCCTATTTCAACTCTTGTGATCCCTCCTGCAGCTGACTTTGTTGCTTTTGAACTTACTTCTCGTTTTCCAGTTTTTGACCTTCCTCTAGAATATTTTTGACATAACTCAACAATTTCTTCAAATGGAAGGTTTGAAATGTCTCCTTTACCCATTACATTCAAAATTTCAAGGTATTCATCCCTTACACCCTTGAGAAAGATTGTTCGAATGGTTTCCTGATTTAAAGAGTGTTGTTTAGATTTTTGTAGATTATATGCAAATCTTTCCAAATATTCCTCTAAACTTTCATCTTCTTGCTGTGTCATTCTGAAAACATCTTCCTTGGAATCTCTAGATCTACAATAAGCTTGATATTTTTTAAGGAAGACTGATCTCATCTCATCCCAAGAATTTATTGTTTGTTCTCCTAAACCCATGAACCATTTTAAAGCTGCTTCTTTCAATGTTGCAGGAAAAAGACAAATTTTATGAATGTCATCAGTGTATCCATATGTTCTACATAAAATATCAAATTCGAACATAAAAGAATCAGGATCTTCTGTGGACATTCCATAAAAATTTGGCAATACAGAAGGTGGAATATTTTTCATTTTCACTTCTTCTCCTAATATTGCACTTATGTCTACTATTGGAAAGCCAAAGGTAGCCTCATGATCACTACCATCTTCTTGTCTTTTCCGATCATTTTCCATCTTCCTATCATTTTCTTGTTTTGCCTCCTCCTCTCTTTTCCTTCTCCATTCCCTTTGTTGTCTTTCATACTCAATTCGTTGCTCAGGAGTGAAGATAACAGATCCATGTCCTTCTTCCGCCATTGACGTAGTTGTTTCAATTTTGGGTGAAAATTCAGGTTGTTCAAAGACAGGTTGACTTATAGATGGAAAAACAGATGGTTTTCCTTTGATAATTTCCTTTTGTTTTCCTGAAGTTGATGGTTGTTTTTGTTTTGCTTCCCAAGCTAACAAAGTTTGCCTCTCAATCAAAGTTAATCTTTGGCTAGTTCTTTGTTTTTCTAGCAATTCCTCAATTATTGGATTACCAGTAACTGGGGTGTTTGATGATCCTATCTCTACTTGTGGGGGGTTTTTAATAAATCTACCTTGAGGATCTCTAAATCTAGGCATAAAGAAACATAATTAAATAAAAGAAATGTAACTAATGTTTTTGTTTGATTTGGATTTTATCTCTCTATTGACTATGCCGATATTTTCCTCCCCGGCAATGGCGCCAAAATGTTGAGCTAATTTATGTACCTAAACTAACACAATTATTTCTTATCAATCCGGGTTGTTTATGCTTTGAGGCAAGTTCACTATATGTGAAGATCAGATATAATCAAACCTTGAAAGATAAGTTATTCAAAAGCTTAAAGCAATACATCTTACAACTCTAATTCAATTAGTTTAAAGCAGAGGAAAAATATTGAGATGGTTCTTGACTCAAGAAGTCCACCTTTGCCTCAACTACCACGTAGTGAATCAGAGATTAAAATCAAGAACTTAAGATGGATAAATTGTTAATGAAAGAATCTCTTAACTTAAGAGACACATGAAGTATTTCATCATAATTTATTCATCTCAATACCAAAATCACAATAAGAAACTACTTGCATGCAAACCAAAGAAACTAGTTTTAATTCATCATTTTAGTAGAAGAGATGCTCAACTTGAACACTTGTTTTTCTTCAACTTAATAAAGTGATGAATAAGATAAGAACTAAAGCAATCAATCACCATGCATGAACCATAAAGCAATATGAAATAAAGCTTTGAAAAACCAGTTCTACACTAAACAGATTACAAGAAATGAAACTAGTTAACAAGGAAGTGTACTTAGCTTGGAGTGGGGGCCCTCCACCCTTGCCTTGCACACTTGAGAAGTGATATCAGAAGCTCAAATCAATTACACATCCATAGCATTGAGCAGAAAAATCATAATAGCACAAGTCTTCAAATTAACTCCTCAATCCAAAAGTGTCACAACATAAAAGTATAATAAGTCAATACATAAGCCATCAAAATTGTGGCTCTTAAATAAGAAGTATCATGAAACAAACTGATCTACATTCACTCTAACAAACCCATCTACTCTATTCCATCTATCCAAGTCGAATTCACTACTCCCATCCCAAGAAATATGACCAATCCCATAGAATCTCAAAACTACCCTATTTCTATGGGATTTCTGAATGACTAGTCATGATTGACTAGCACAAAATGGGCCTAATAAAGCTTGTTCTGTTTGAACCAAGCATAGGTGGCTTAGTCCTAGTTCCCAAGCTTTCCATTCATGTATTCAATTCATGCCCAAGTGTCCTGCAACCACATCAACCATAGAGTGATTACGGGAATTTCTGAATATGCCAAATTTGCAAAAAAAATCAAACTTTCATAAAAACTTTAGAAAATGACAAATCAAAGCTAAATACCTGAATGGATATCAAATATACGTCAAAATGGAATGAATGAAGTGAAAATGGATGATAAATAGATGGATTAGTAAGTTTCTTAGAGAAAAATAAGACCAAAACTAAGGCCCAACAGTGATATTGAGTGTAAGCAGAAGAAAATGATCGTGCATGCAAACAATGAATGAAAGATTTAGAAAACAGAGCAACATGCATGTGGATGAAGCGAGTCGCTGAATCAGTGACCATTTATTTGTGAAAAATAGTTGCATGCATGTGACAACAGTGAGATAGTAAAAAAAAATGAAATGATGCTAGTACAATCTAGTATGCATGTAAATGACAACAAGCGTTCAAAGAAATCAAGCAAACAACACTCATACAAGCAAACACAAAAAGCAACAGAAACGCTGCAAAAGACAAGTTGAGACCACTTACCCGTGAATAGCTAAGATGGATGTGTCAAAGAGTCTTGGATGTGCTATGGGATGTCAGAGCTCCAAGATCGATGTGAATAAATGAGCTCTGAAGCACCGAATAAATAAGTTTGAAGCTCATGACGCGCATGCCACAAATCTAGGAAAAAGCGACACTTGGAGGAAAGATGATAAAACGATCTTTGCATGTAACCTCCAATTGCTAAAAATAGCTCCCTAAAATCTAGGGATGCTTTTTTCATGTTGTTTTTCTATTCTGGGAAAAATAAAGTCATGCATGCAAGTCAAGTTTCCTTGGTCCCGAGCAGAACTGGTCAACCCAACTGCACGTGCAAGAGCCTGCTCAACTGTTGGGAGAAAATGCACATTTCTAGAACGGAGTTGGGTTGACTACCCAAGAGATTTGTGCAATTTTTAGGCAAAGCAACTGAATGTTGCCCATAATTACGTCATTCTTGGGCTGAGCAGCCCTATTGGGAGGAATTGCGCAATTTTTTGGATGATGCTTGACTGGCAAAATTACACAATTTTGGAGCCTAGGAGGCTACCAAAATTAATTGTGCAATTTCTCGAGGGAGATGCTCAGCCTGCAGCTAGACCAAGTCCAGAGAAACAACTTGTGAGGGGAAGGCATCAAGCTTTGATAGAGAGGTTGTCTTTCTACAAGAAAATTATTGAAGCTTGTGTACTTGACGAAGCAAGACATGCTATTTCACACTAGCTTGATTGTAAGATGTAGCATTTTCCAAGATCTTGGTCGATTGACACACATTCCAAGCCAAGGAAACACAGTTGTTTTGGGTTGTGGGGTATATTTGTGCACAAGCAATATAGTCGTCAGAGTCTTAGTTTCATTTCTAGTGTTGCTCTGCTGCCAGCAGGCTTGGGCAGTACCCTAGAGGAGTCACGCAGGAACACAAGCATTGCTTTGCTGCCAGCAAGCCTGGTCAGTACCCCAGCGGAGTTACTTGTATCACTTCTCTGTGCAAGAAGCCTTTCTCTTCTTTCACCTTATTCATTTTTCATTTTTTTCATTTTTTCACTTTTCTTTTTTTCAATTTTTTCATAACTGTGCATAACACTTATTCATTTCAGAGGCAGAAGAGGGATCCTGACTTATTGAGAGCAGAAGAGGTTGTTCCTTCAAAGAAGTAGTTTATTATATACCTCTGACGTGCTTGTTAAGATTTCCCCCTCACCTTACTCTACTTGACTGGGTTGACAAGGGTTAACCCGAAAACAACCGACTAGAGTAGGTGACACTAGTTAGCACGCAAGCATTGTGTTTTCACCAAGGTTAACTTCAAACAATATGTATTTTCGTTCGACATATCATGGACTAAAGATAATGAGTTCATCATAAAAAGGCAGGATGAAAGATAACCAAGTAGTGATAGCAATACAATACCTCTTGTACATTACCCATCTTTTCTCAAGAGTCATACACGGTTTCATGCGAAATTACCTACGAATAAAAACAAGAAAACAAAGAACAAAGCAAAGCAGAAGCAGAAGCCAAAAGTGAAAGAAAAGTGACTAAGCAAACAAGAAAGCAAACAAAACAAGTAAGCAAACAAGCATGCAAGAAAACCAATTGAAAGTAAACACTACTCCTTGTCCTAAGCTAACAGGGCATGGGCCTGATCACATGAAGTGATATTTCCAATGTAGCCACTGGCGCATTGGTTGACCCATGTTGGTGAAGGCTTGCTCCACGACCAACCCGGTTGTGCGAACCATCAAACAAGAAAGATATAACAATGAAGACAAACACACTTCATGGTTAAAAGTGTCCATGGGACGTAAGTGAGTGCAAGTGCATGACATGTAGTTCGTGGACTTATCATGGTGTTGTGCGACACTGTGTGCAGCTTTGAAGCATACGCATACTTTTGACTGTGACATGCAAGAAAATGAAATAAACAAAGACAACTCATGTCGTGCACATGTGTTTGCAGCATAAGATTCCTCCAATGCATGAGCGATGGGATCATGCAGTTTGAGTGCAGGAAGCATGATCTGTTGTGTGTGAGATTGATCTTCAATGCATACAAATGAATGATGTGGAGCCTCGGGTGATTGAACAAATTCTTGATTGGAAGTGAAACCAACCTCAAGAGAGTGAGGGCCTAACATAACCATCAGCTTGGATTGAAGTGCCTCGACGGTCTTGGGTGTTTCGACTTCATCGTCAGATAGATCATCATAAATTGGTGGGTTCGAAAAATCAACTGTGATAGAATCATGGTCGTGATCGAATATGGGAGTAAATGGATCACAACAACCATGATAAGAAAAAATAATGATGTCATCAACATCCTCATGATCTGATAAATCAAACAGAGGGGTATATGAGAAGCGAATAAATTCATCCTTTGTGTTTCTGGAAAAGGCAGATGAAAGATCAAGTGGATTTTCAATGAATGACTTATCATCTCCATTGTCAAATGACGGATTGACATTCGGTGTGTCCTGTGAGTGATCAATAATGGGTGCATTCGTGGATGGAGATACACATGTGAAATCATGGATGGAAGGTTCACCAAAAATTTCAGGAAAGAATGGAGGGGGATCAGATGAAAAGGGGTCATCCTTCATCGAGTGTTGATGCTCAAGCTCCTAGTCATACTCTTCATGAATGACATTGCATGTTGTTTGTGCAACACCAACTCTGTCGATGGCTTGATTCTCATTCACAACAAGTGTAGAGTCTGGAATGGAAGAGCACAAGACAGTATCATTCGGAGGATTAGCCGTGTACGAAGACGGAGGTTGTGGAACAAAATGCACATGACAACTCGATGGACTCACAACCAAATCTATGCAAAAATTAAGCGAAGTGATGTTGGGAGGATGTGACAACTAAAAAAATCTGTGAGCATGATCTCCCGCATCACTCTGTAGTGGCGAGGTTGTTTGATGAGTGGACGGTGGACAACCACTTGTGATAGTGACCGTATCCATCGTTGATTGCACAACTCCATCACTGAAGAATATTGAGCGAGGCTTGATTTCAAACTTCTTCTTGGGACGAGCAGATTTCTTAACGCAATACTCGAATTGGTCCCAAAGATAGAAAATTTTCGTATGGCTCTTTGGAGCTTGAAAATGCAAATTACGGAAGCACTACCAAAAATCCATAGGCGATTCATGCGGAGCCTTTCGTTGTTGTAGCAGTTTTTGGTGAAGATGGTATGGATCAAAATGATAGAAAGTGTCTTCAATGAGATCATAGAAGTGCTCAAGTAAGTGCACATTGTCAACTAGCATGCTACACAACCATCGATGTGGAGATTCACAAAGTGTGTATGCAAGTAACAAACTGGCATGTTCGTCAGAACATCCATCTTCTTCATGAAGCATGGAAAGAAAGTCATGTAAGAACTCAGGCTAGGCCACTTCGCCTTCACCATCATACATGTATGTGGACAAGAGATCGAAAAACTCCCTCGTGATGTTGAGAGGTTTGGCATGCGAAAGACATTGTGGAGGGATAAGAGTAACATATTCCATGATAGATATGAAAATGTTCAAAACAGGATGAGAGGACATAGCTTGTCATCTGGCTCTCCTTCTAGTGGCAAAAATGTTGATGGTGTTGGACTCGCCAACATGTCAGGGGATCTCCACGGTAAGAATTCCCAATTAGACCTCAGACCGTTTGGTGTAGGAGTCCCATCAATGGGTCGTACGGTAATGCCTTGACCGCAATTTCACACAGAAGCAACTAAGATAACTTTGTTGGTAGCAAGGGTGTGACATATGCAGTGAGTCAAGGAAGGTTCATGAGAGGTTCTAACACACGGGGGTTTAGATGAGTGCACCCCTTGGAAACCTGTGCTAGCACAAAGTTAAGAAGGGAACACACGAGCAAAGATACATCACAACATGGAAGGCAAGTTAGCAAGCAGTCCAAAGTGATGGTTAAACCAACATCAAATTTCAGAAATATTCATACATACATACACAGAAATAGCTATACATGCATGCGTAAGCAAATAAATACATATATCATTTAGAGTAATCAGATAGCTGAAATACAATACAACATACGCATGAAATGTGTTGGATCTTGTTATATTAAGAAGTGTAAGTTCCATTCATAAAATACATGCATGTCCAACCACTAGTTCCGACAGAGGAACGTTACAGCCACAACCGCCTCCTCCTCCTCCAAAGAGATGTACTAGCCCTGCACAATGGAGAATCCAAGGCTCATTACAATATTGTCCAAGCTCTCTCTAAGATAGTCATATAAGAATCTTGGCTAACCAAAAGCCTATACAATGAGTTATGAGGGACTATTTATACCAAAGGGAGGGGTGGCCCTTGATCCCCTTTGTGACAATTCATCTACCCTCATGAATCTTCACCTACTCTATGATTGTTACATCCAACTATTGACACTTGAACTTGCACTTGACAAGATGTTACATTACAATGCACATGTACCCATGTCAGACAAAAAATGGCTTGAGCAAGCCATGCTAGACATGACTATGACTCGAACAATTGTTGGAAGACCAACTCTTCAACATCTTCTTTGTGGTTGACAGTAGTGAATTGATGCCAATATCGGTAGTCAGCGATGGTGTCCTTGTGCTCCAAGGTGATATATTTCTGGAACCTGGCTCTTGCCTCCATAGCATCCAGGTACACTGCTCGAGCTCCTTTGTCCAATTCGTTTGAAATCATGCGCATCATTGTCTTCAATGCGGTCGGACCAACAACATACTTGTGCATGATGTTTGCACTGATGGGAAAGTCTGAGCTAATGGCAATGCACATCAAATCGTCAAAGTACGAATCAAGATCTAGTCTAACCTGTGCCTTTGTCTTCGCCTGGGTGAGAGTCCCAATAGATGGGATCGCATGTGCACACACCACAACATCCATATTCTTGAATACACATGAATGGGAAGCTTGTTGACTACTGATAAGTTGCGGGAGCTCTTCATAGTTCTGGATCTAACTCCGGATACGTGCCTTCAGCCCGACCACTCTAGGCTTCATCATTTTAGGGAAGTGAAGCGGGGGTCCCTTGTATCTCATTGTCCATGTTTGCATGTAATCAACAACAGCATGCACGTTCACAAAGATTCGTGCTCTTCTAGCACATCGTTGCTACCATCCGTTGAGATGGATGAATGCCTTATGCACAATACCAAACTTGGAATACAACACCTGCATAATTGTGTCAAGGGACAATACTTCATCTAGTATTGCCTTCTTCATTTTTGCTCGGGTAAACGCTGTCACCAACTCTCCTCCTTGCTTGGTCGTATGTAGCTCTTTAGCCATTCACTCATTCTCAGCTATCAGAAAGCTAACACTTGAGCTAGTGGCTTCGACATATGCTCTAGTGGCATTGGCCAAGGCTGTTGGATGTTTGTGCATGTCTAACATGATCACTCTTCCTCATACTACGTAGGAGATGTATGATCTTCTGGAGTTGACACTCTACGAGATTGCACAACTCTATGTTGAGACTCGTCGAATGAGATGTTGTGCATCTCTCCTTCCGGATGATCTCCAAGGATCTCAGTGTCTCCTTGGTCACTTGGGACTTACTCATATTTTGGATGTGGTGAAGCTGGTGGGTCGACCCCCTCGTGGTGAGGCATGAGGTCGATTTCCTACTCTAACTCATGCTACTCCATGTTCTTATCCATCTATTCAAGTGCTCGCTCTATCTCCTGAGCGAAGTCCTGCTCTATGATGGTTCATGATGTTTGCCTGATGCCAACTATTCAGATGAGTCCACTACATGTACGGGTGTTGTTTCATCCATCTGCACATGTTGGACCCCTACTGCACCTATTGCTGCTGCGCTTTCTTATCATGTTTGCGCAGATCCTGTTCCTTTTGAAGTTGCTCCTTCAACTCATGCAACTCCTTCTCTGTTTCCTCCATCCTTCTTTTCTCCCTCTAGCTTTGCATGATTCCCTTGTCGCATTGTTACCTCTTTGCCTCTATAGTCATAGCTGCTTTCTCTACAAGTGGATCTGCTTGGAA
>APFE031130101.1:4071-53176 GCA_000404065.3 Pinus taeda
TCTTGGAAGGATCATGTTGAACATGTTGACAAGGTGCTACAACTATTGGAGGAGAAACAATTATATGCAAAACGATCCAAATGTTTCTTTGGAGTCTAAGAGGTGGAATATTTGGGTCATATTGTATCTCATGAAGGAGTTAAGGTAGACCCTAGCAAAATTAAAGCCATTAAGGAATGGAAAATCCCCACATCCATAAAGCATCTGCGAGGATTTCTTAAGTTGACAGGGTATTATCGCAAGTTTGTTAAGAATTATGGGAGAATAGCAGCACCTCTAACAACATTATTGAAGAAAGATTCATTTTCATGGACTCCGGAAGCAACAAAGGCCTTTAAACATCTTAAGGAGGCAATGTGCCAAGCACCAGTCGTAGCTACGCCGGACTTCACAAAAACCTTTATTGTGGAATGTGATGCTTCAGGAAATGGAATGGGTGCTGTTCTAATGCAAGACCCATTTCTTTTGAAAGTCATCCAATAAAGGGAAAGTTTTTACACAAAGCTATTTATGAGAAGGAAATGTTGGCAATACTCCATTGCACTTAAGAAATGTCGACCCTACCTAATGGGAAGACACTTCAAGGTAAAAATGGATCATGATAGCCTTAAATACTTTTTAGAACAAATATTATCCTTTGAAGAGCAACAAAAGTGGGTCAGATGTTGGGTTATGACTTTGAAATCATCTACAAAAAAGGGAAGCAAAATGTTGTGGCAGATGCACTCTCGAGAAAGGATGAGGATGTGGAAGCATTTCTTTGCACGATTTCTATTATCCAACCAAATTAGATAAATGAAGCAAGGGATGAATGGAAGAATGAGGAGGAAGTGTGGGCACTCATTCAAAATATATAATAAGATCCCAATACATCTGATACATTTAGCTGGAAAAATGATTCTTTATGGTACAAGGATCAGTTATACCTATGTGAGAATTCCCAAATCAAACAAAATATTCTTAGGGAATTACACACCTCTCCCTTAGGAGGGCACTCAAGATTTCTAAAAACCTACCACAAGGTTAAGAAGCATTTTTTTGGGATGGCCTTAAATCATATATTCAAAAGCTTTTGGCGGAATGTTTGGTTTGCTAACAAAATAAAGTTGAAACAATTAAGAACCCAGGACTATTACAACCTTTATCCATTCGAAGCCAATGTTAGGAGGAGGTTTCAACGGATTTTATCACAGGTTTACCCAAGTTCGAAGGAAAGTGTGTTACCATGGTGGTAATTGACATACTTACCAAGTATGCACACTTTTGTGCATTATCTCATCCATTTAAAGCGAGTACAATCTCTACTACATTTATGGAAACAATTCAAAAGCTACATGGAACCCCAACGATTATTGTAAGTGACAGAGATCCCATTTGCACTGGAAATTTTTGGACATAATTATTTTCTTTTCTTGGTACTCAGTTAGCTCATAGCTCATCTTATCATCCTCAATATAATGGGAAAATTGAGATAGTAAACAAATGTTTGGAAGGATATCTTCGTTGCTTTGCATCTGATAAATAAACAGAATGGGTCAAATGGTGGCCTCTAGCTGAATGGTGGTATAACACTTCCTTCCATACTACAACAAAAATGAACCCATTTATGGCACTTTGTGGATATCATCCACCATCCATCACATCATATTTAAGAGAAAATTATAAGTTTCATGCAGTCGAAGATAACATCAAGCATCAGCAACAAGTTCTCTAACTCTTAAAGGATAACCTCAACTTAGCGCATAATAGATTTAGACAACATGTAGATCAACATTGTAGTGAAAGAAGTTTTGATGTAGGTGATTGGGTATTCCTACGGCTACAACCATATAAACAAATGTCCCTCAAGCAAGATAAGAAGGATAATAAATTATCACCAAAGTATTATGGTCTGTATAAGGGGTTGCAAAAGATATACTATGGCATACAAATTGGAGCTTCTTGCAGCGTCTTGAGTGCACCCAGTTTTCCATGTTTCATGCTTAAAGAAGGTTATAGGTGACAAGCTTCCAGTTCAAACAATATTTCCAGAACTTGATGAGGAATGAAAAATCATATTGGAACCTGAAGCAGTGAAAGAAACAAGAACTCGACAGCTATGAAATCGATCAATTTCAAAGTATCTCATCAAGTGGAAGAACTTACCCATTGAATATTCCACATGGGAGGATGAGAATTTTATACATAAGCATCAAGAACTACTCAAGAGTTGAGGACAACACTTTTTTGAAGGAGAGGGGCATGTTAGGTCCCTATAATATTAGTGATTCCCCCATTGCTATTGTCATTGTATCCCTTATTGTTATTGTTGTACCCCTATTATCCCCACATTGTTCATATTGTGCCCCATAGAATCCTACTATTGTTATTTTTGTGCCTTTATATTATTATTGTTAGGTCAACTTTGGTTATATTGTGACCCCTTAGACTCTTATATATAGAAAGGAGGTTTTGTCATTTGAATCATCCAAAAAAATTTCATTTGTGTGATGTAAAGGTAGGTTCACCCCTTGAAGAGGCTTATTTGTAAGGAATTGATCTATCTTTTCTATCTTTTTGTGCACTTGTTTCATAAAACTATGCTACACAAGGAACGATGCAGTCTCTAATTTCCTCCTATTGTCTCTATTGTCTTTGCAACATAGTGCCTGAAAGTGTGCTTCTGAATGGCTCTCCACTTTGTTGTTTCATCAAAGTGTACACCACTAAAACTACATTAAAATTTAGAAATGGAATTCGTTCACTCAACCATCGTAGTTGCATTAAATCATAGAATGGGCATCTCAGTGTCTCCTCATACTAAGAAATAAATCTCAGTCTTACATGCGCACTCAAGAAGTACATCCATTGAATTTTTCTTGCATAAATAAGTTGGTCCTCCATTCCTCTTAAATTCCCACAAATCCCAAAATGTACTTCAGGTATGCCTCTCCTTCCTTGTTTAGCTGCAACATACCACCATAGTTCATAAATTTATTGGTATGGTGTCCTTGAGCCATTTTATTCATTTAATTCCTCTTGGTGTGAAAGTGAGAACAAAGGAGGCTTCCTTATGCTCGAGACAAAACTTGAAATCACCATTAATCCAACCACTTTATGGGTCCCATCAATAGGTATATTTTTGAAGTTCATTGGGCTATCATCCAGCCCTTAAAACTCTCCTTTTCTCACATTAGTTCACATTTTTAGCCATAATATGCTTAGTAGGAAGAATAAAGAGTGTTTTACGTATTGTATAGCCTAATATGATTAATTTATAGGAAAAGATGCATTTTTGGAGGCATTCACTATCCAGGGGCTTGATGGAGACAACCAAGAGAGAATATAGGGGGGCTTGTCCACCTCATTAACTCTCTAACTTGTCTTGAGATCTCAAGATCCTCACTCGTAGCTCGAATTCACTAGAAACCAAGGGACTCCAAGTACATGTCAAGATCAAGGAGGAAAAGATACACAAATATCGAGATATTGGAGGAAATCACTCCTATTTTCAAGGGATCTTCCATTAGTTATATTTTTGTATAAATAAACTAGCCAAGAGGCTCACTAGGATTTGGATTTTTGTTGCAACTATGGCTAGCTACTAGGATCCTAGTGCTTGACATTATTACTCTTATTTTTCATATGATTTATGTGACTACCATTTTCTATTGATGAGAAGTTCACCCTTGGTCTACATCTGAGTTAGTTTTGGATGGTTGAAACCCTTGGGTTTGGGCCCAACCCATAGGCTTTAGCCCCTCCTTTGTATTTATTTCTTTTTATTGTTTCAAAGCATTGTAATTCTTTCTTTGTTTTAGTAGATGTTATATCATAAAAAATTGTGATTTCAGGCTTCCCTATCACCTCTCTTATGGGAGGACTGATTGGAAATATCCACAATAACAACTCAAAAATATTTGTGTATGATTTCTTGGAAAGTGTTAAGTACTAGATTGCAATTCTTTTACATGTTTAATCTATGCAACTTTGGATTTAACAGATTTGGTTTGATAATCAATGTTTTGTTTTCAGTTAGAGTATACTTCACTAAAATTCAACTCATCTTTTCCATTTATTATTTACTTTACTACAATAATGATCATCAGATGCATGTAATTGGCTAGTTGTAGGTACTATGCCAATTTGCAGAGGTGGGAACACCTTTCCGCATCCACCTAGACATCTCCATCTTCCCTATAGGCACCTCATCTTACTTCCAAAATTAGTCTCTGAATTCACTCTATTAAGGAAATGAAGGAAACATGGGCATCAACTTTAGTGTAAGATAGACCTATGAGGGGTACTAGGCTTGGCTAAGGTGATTCCATGCCCTTAATTCACCTCCTTCTATATTCTTCCACCTTCCTCTACCTTCAAGACATCATTTATGTTCTCAAAATTATCTTGGACCCTCCTCCTATAGAAAAAAAGGGCCTTTTATAGCAATACATGACCTCCTGTAGCACTTCCTGTACTAGACCTATAACATTGCTTTCTCCAACCAGTTTTTCTCCATAACTTGACTCTGGCATAATCAAGTTGAGTAATGGTCCCCACATTGTGATTTTATGATAAGGGAAGACTCTAGGTCCACTCCAACCTCATTCTTTCCTCATTGCAACCATCAGATCGTAAAACAGAGTAATAAATAGTATTTTTTTGTTCATGAGTATGTTAAAGATTGGATTTCTCATTTTCAAGAAAGTATGAGTAGAAAAATGATGCATACATATAGGTTTTTTATTTGATAAAGTGTGTAAGTAGAGTAGCATGATCTTCTCTTTCAAATAGATTAGCCCCTTTTCCTTTCATGCAATCTCAATTGCCATTTACATTTAATGAATGGAAGTTTCACCTTTGTAGTTAGAATCATGTAATTTTATGATTTGATAAGAAATTTTCACTGTAATTAGTTTGAAAAAAAATAAAACTAGTTCTTTCATGCCTCATAGGAGTAGGGATAACCAAGAGAAATTGTTACCAAAAACCCCCACCCCCTCAAACATTCAACCTTCATTCTTCTTTTGTGACTATGAAAATCCCTCTATGACTATAGGGGAGTTGGAAAACCCTTTAGGAGAGCCATCTAAATGTTTTGAAGAACCTATAGGAGAAGAAGAACCTATCTGACCTACCCAAACCATGGATGAAAATAGGAACAATGACATTTTCCCTATCATAGAAACTAATGGAGAGGCTAGAATGAAAAATATAAGTCCTTCCCTTCCACATTTTCATGGCTAACCTCTAAGGACCCTGACACCTTCGTGCTTGATTTTTTTGTTGTCTGTAGGACCTATGACTATGCCTCTGATGAGTATAAGTTGTAGTTGTTTGCTTCTACCCTCAAAGATGAAATGTTGTGTTGCTTTATGATTCTACCTGGGGGCAACATCACTACCTAGGCCCAAATGCAACAAGCCTTCGATCATAAATACAGAGATTACTCTAGGTCCAAAGAAACAAAGTAGAAAATCTTTAGGATGACCCCTGGCCTGATGAATATTTGGAGGACTATGAGAAACATTTTTAACTCAATTATAGGAGGGCCATTTGTACCCTTGATATTGAGTCACTTAAGCTAGTTCTTCTCTAAGGGATCAGGGAGGATGTAATGGAAACCCCCAACATTCTATCTTGAGGATATATCTACCAATTTCCTTATGATGACATATAAACTATATTGAAGAATCACTTGAGGGCTACTAGGAAGAAGGGTAGGTCTAGCCAAAGCTTGGTCAGTTCCTCTCCCTCCACAACAACCATCAAGCATGATATAGGCAGTGTGTTGGAAGATTTTAAGAGTGAAATAATGCATACCTTTTCCTTGGAGATGGATACTATGCAAATCAAAATAAGGCAAGAGGAAGCAGAGACGGAAGTAGCTCTCTTTTTCCTTAGATTTCCTAAAAGGAATCATAGGAATGAATTTCCACTGAATATCATAATAGTTTTCTTATTTTCTGAAGAGAATCATGCCACAGATAAATGTCCTTTTTTCCCAAGCCTAAAGACTCTATACCAAGGAGGCGTAGAAGGTGGGTCGGAGTAGTTGTGTTTCATTAACCAAAGGAGACCCCTAGGTCCTCAACCATATCAACAGGCATGCAAGGTGCACATTATCCTCACTATAATCCACATAAAAATGCACCTTTCCAGCCTTGGTACCCTTCTAGTCATACATAATGGTCCACACCTCCTCCTTGGTCTTATGCTCCTCAATATCCTCCTCAACTTATCAACCCTCATTTTCATCCATATCCACCCCAACCTTACAAATCAGGCAACCCCTCACTAGGGTGGAGGCCTCAAAGCATCCAACCCCCTACTTTACTGCCTCCACCTCAACCTCAACCACAACCTCCTCACCAAAATCCACCTAAGAAAACTCAAATGCTTATTCAACCCAATCTAAACCCAAAAAATAAGCAGGCACAATAGATTTACAGTGGGGAGACATTCTCTTCTACTTATGTTGTGGAAATCCAAGAGATCAATCATAGGTATGGGAATGTTCTCTCATATAATAAACCACCTTCTCCACCTAAAGATATTATAGAAGAGAAGGAAGAGACTATCCCTCAAGTCAATGCACATCCTTATCTTGAAAGGTTGGTCCATGCTAAACAACACACCCGAGAAGAGGCTAAACATATCGGATAATTAAAGAACTTGTGTGTCAATATACCACTTCTATAGATCATCAAAGATGTTCCCATTTACAACAATATTATCAAGGAGGAATGTTTCAAAATGATTGGGAGAGGAAGAAGAGATACCCCACAATCAATGTTGTTGGACAACTGTTTGATATGATGCTTGGGTGGGGGATCTCTCCAAAATACTTGGATCCTAGTAGCCCAGTAGTGGACGTGCACATTGATGGCATTATAGTCTCTAATACCTTGATTGATCTTGGGTCTACAATCAATGTGATGACTAGGGAAACCATGCTGAAGCTCAACCTGCAAGGTTCTTTGAGGAAGACCACTACAGGGTTGTAGCTTCTAGATAGATCCATGGTAGCTCCTAAGGGAGCTAATTAGGATGTTATGGTCTCCATTGACTCCTGGGAGTATCCCACTAATTTCTTGGTCCTCCAACCGAAAACCAGGTTTAATTTTTATTCTCTCATCCTAGGGACACCTTGGTTGTCCATTGTTGATGCCTACATTAGTTGTAGGGTTGGGAACATGAATGTGAAGAATGGACATTTATCAAAACAAATTGTGTTGTATACTCTTGCTCAACCTTCTATTGGTCATGATTTACACTTATGGTTAGACGAGAAGCAAGAGGAATAATTTTATCAGGCATCCCTCTAGCTAGTTTACACTCTAGATATTGTTATAGGAGGGGGGAATCTTCATGATGATGACCTTATTGACCACATCTTATAGAATCAGCCTCCCACTTCCATACTAGTTGAGGAAATGATGAAATAATAATAGAGTATTCCTTAGAATAATTTTTTCTCTATTGACTCTATCCTAGAGCATGCCAAGATTGTGGATATTGGCCCATCTAGGACTTTAAATATCAACCCCTCTCTCAGTTGAGCAGTAACAGTAGTTATGTAGTGTGTTAAGGCAACGCCTAGATGCTTTTTCTTGGGATTTTAAGGAGATGAAAGTTCTGCACCCCTTAGTATATATCCATCAAGTTTACATCAAATAGGGATCCAAAATTCTGCACCAACAACACATAGTAATGTACCCAACTCTCAAGGACATTGTGAAAGAAGAGTTGCAAAATCTACTAGATGCAAGGTTAATATATCCCATTTCAAATAGTGAGTGGGTGTTTCCTCTTGTTTTAGTCCTCAAGAAAAAATGGAAGTGGAGGATCTGTTTTGATTACCAAGAACTTAACAAGGCTACAAAAAAGGACCATTTTCCTTTGCCCTTCATTGACCAAGTCCTATATTTCCTTGCAGCAAACAAATTCTTCTCCTTCCTGGATGGATTTAGTGAATAAAACAAAACCCAAATCAGCCCTGAAGACCAAGATAAGACCACATTTACATGTCCTTGGGGTGCCTTTGACTACAAATTCCTCCCATGCAGTCTGTGCAATGGTCCTACTACTTTCTAGAGGGTAGTTCTAAGTATCTTTGTTGAACTTTTCCATGACTCTGTTGAGATATACATGGATGATTTCACTCCTTATGGATGTGACTTCCAGGAAGTTATTTCTAATATGTGTAAAGTCTAAAAGAAATGCATTGAAATGAATCTTTCATTGAGTCCTAAGAAATGTGATTTTTTGTTGAATGCATGGACTATCCTTACCCATTCTATATCCAAGGAAGGGATACAGGTTGACCCAAACAAAATTTTCATCATTAAAAGGGTCCCTATCCCTAAAAAAATAAGAGATGTGAGTAGTTTCCTTGGATTAGCTGGGTATTATACAAGGTTCATTACAAAATTTAGTAAATTGGCCTCACCCTTGTTTGGATTGCTGGCTAGAGATTCATATTTTTGTTCGACAAACAATTTTCAAGAAGCCTTCCAAGTAGTGAAAGAAAAGTTGACCACTGCACCCATCCTTAGGAGTCCCAACTAGGCATTACCTTTCCATATACACACAAATGCATAAGATAAAGCTGTAGGGGAAGTGTTAGGAAAAGTGGAAGACACATTTCCTTCTGTTATTAATTTAATCAGTAAGAGCCTTTCCAAAGTTGAGTTAAATTATACTATCACTAAAAAGGAACTCTTGGAAGTGGTACATTCTTTGAACAATTTTAGGAATTATATCACTAGTTATCCAACTTTTATTGACACTAGTCATGAAGCCATTGAGCTTTTAATGAATAAAACTATTGTCAATGTTAGGATCATTAGATGGTTGTTATTATACACCAATTTTATTTGACTATTATTGACAAACCAGGAAAAGATAATGTGGTTGCACATTTCTTGAGAATACTAACCCTGCCTGTAGGAAAGGAAGAAATGGTGGATGATCGACTTCCATATGAACATATATTTTCCATCTCAATGTTTTCTCCTTGATTTTATAATATATCCAAATACTTGATTGTTGGGATGTTCCCTCCTAATCTATCCTCCAAGTAGAAGAGAAAGATCATCAGGAAAAGTGTTCCATTCACCTTGATTGGGGGGGGGGGAACTTTTTAGATTGGGGCAAGATCAAATTCTGAGGAGATGTTTGAGGGAAGAGGAGGTCTTTGACATCCTCTCAGCATGCCATGATGGACCTTGTGTGGGCCACTTTTCTTCTAAGAGTACAACCTTCAAAGTTCTGCAATCGGGTTATTATTGGCCAACTTAACATTAGGATGCAAGGAGTTACACCACCAGGTGTGATCAATGCCAAAGGATGGGTAAACTCACAACCAAGGATGAGATGCCCTTACAACCTCAAGTGACTCTAGAGCCATTTGAGAAGTGGGTCATGGATTTAATTAGACCTATTGATCCCCCATCATGACAAAATAAGTATATCATTTTTTGCAATGATAACTTGACTAAATGAGATGAAACAAAGACAGTAAAGGCAATAATTGAGCAAAAGGTGTCTAAATTTTTGTGGGAGAACATCTTCTACAAGTTTTGTTTTCTAAGGGGGTTAGTCACCAACAAAGGAGCACAATTTACATCAAATCTAAATGAAGATATCATGAAGCAACACCACATCAGGCACAAGACATCCACTACCTATCATCCTCAAGAAAATGGGTAGGTGGAGGTCACAAAAAAAGAATTGGAGAACATTCTAACCAAGGTTATTAGCAGCAGAAAAAAATATTGGGTAGATATACTTGTGGAATCCACTTGGGCCTATAGCACCACTATGGATACCACCACTGGATTCTCTCCATTTGAACTAGTCTACGGGAAGAAGGCCCTGCTGTCTATGGAATTTGAATACAACACCTTAAGGATGGAAGCTTAGTTAGACTTGGACCTAACTATAGAAAAACAAGAGAGGCTGCTCCAAGTCAATGGTATTGATGAGTTTAGGGTGCAATCTATTCTACACACTGAAGTAATCTAGATAGAAAGGAAGATTTTGCATGATAACCACATCAAAGAGAAGACATTTTAAGAAGGATATTGGGCCTTGTTGTACGATTCCAAATTCAAGGATTTCAAAGGAAAGTTAATGAAAAAATGGTCGGGTCCCTAACTAATAGAGAAATGTCATAATAATGGGTCTGTCTAGATTAGAACAATTAATGAGGAAGGGATTCCCTTATGTGTCAATGGTTATAGGTTAAAGTTGTATAAAAGAACTTTTTCCAAGGAATAATTTATTAGTTCAATCAGTAGAGAGTTGAATGTGATTGGGAGTCTCACAATATTCAATCGACATGCTTCTAAAACTAAAAATAAAAATAGAAAAATAAATAAAGGGACTAGGTGAAAACCTACATGAGGCATCTAAGGCCAACTGATCTAGGGTTAAAAACCTCTCTGAGGCTGCCTAAGAGATAAAAAAAATTAAAAAATTAAAATAAAAACAAAACAAAATAAAATGTCCCCGGGTGAAAACCTCCTCTGAGGCACCTAGGTCATGCATGAAGGTTGAAAACCTCTATAGAGGTAGCCTACATGTCTCAGAAAAAAGAAGAAGGAAAAAACACAACGAAGGAGTTCTTACACCAATTTTGCTAACATCTCTCTTTTGCGGAACTCCAGACAGTCAACATAACCATGCCTATAGTACATGTTCTACAATTTCCTTCCTCCATTTCTCCAGCCATCCATTTCATTTTCACCCTCTTCACTCAACCCTACCTCTATCCATGATCTATCCAACAATAGAATCATTTTTTTCCTCCTCTCTAAAGTGATCCAAGATTGTCCTAAAATGCTACAGGAGCATCTTGAAATGCTACAAGAGGCAGATCTGATTGGAAAAGGGGCCAAAAGGGCATGTCTTATCTAAGAAATGTTTTGAGAGGTACACCTATATCACCTTCATCACTCATCCACTTCATCTAGTGAAGAGTCATCTTCAAATTCCTCCTCTCTGAAGTGATCCAAGATTGTCCTGAAATGCTACAGGAGCATCCTAAAATGCTATAGGAAGAAGATATGATTGGAAAATGGGCCAAAAGGGCATTCCTTGCCTAAGAAATGTTGGCAGAGGTCCACCTATATCACCTTCATCGTTCATCGACTCCATCTAGTGAAGAATCATATTTAAATTCCACTATGCCTTACATAAAAAAAAAGATAGAAAAGGTATGTCGTCAAATTTTCCACCACCTACACCACCTCTCGATAATTTTAACCTTGTCCTTATACCTCATATACTTTCCATCAATCCCACATGTAATAATGAGGTCTCGAAGAGGAATTAAATGAATGCTATAGGAAGAGAATTCCTCTTGTAGAAGCATGTACAGTTACAAGAGAACTCAAAATTAGTTTTTTTCACCCACATAGTAGAATATCTATCTACCTTGAGTATCATGAAACCATTTATGAAGTTGATAAGGGACACATCCTCCTTAGGAATCAATCCATCCACTCCACTAGCAGCAGATGGGGCATTGGGAAAACACCTGCACACACAACAATTTTATTAGTCAAAGGATCATCAAGCTAAGAGTACATGTGCAGAAGCAAGAAAAGGAAACCAACACCTTCAATATTATTGTATTATGAATTATAGCTCCAGAATGCAGGCATATCTAGTACATTGACATCACAGGTAGGCTCAAGTATGACAACCCTCATCTCTTCCCTATTCATATAATGATAAAAATGTGTAATGGTCAAGAAAGAACTTTTTTTTATGGCCTCGAGGTTGCTAATAAACTTGTCCACCTTCGATTAGTAAACTAAATTTCATTCTGTCACACATGCACATGGAAAAGTCAACTCAAGTGAGGTGGTGATTACGAGGGGCAAGGTGATGTTCATGAGGAGCAGGGTGATGATTGCAAGGACTGGGGACAATGGTTAGAAAAAGGAATTTCGTGTAAGGTCCATGTCACCAAAGCACTATGAGCCTTTACCACAAAAGGAATATTAAGTACAAGTCTCAACTCCATTTGTATAATTTCTCATTTCTATAAAAAAATTAGAGAAGGATGAGCTAGTGCTATCAGAGACTATCTAGGTTCCACTGAGATGCTTCGAATAATGTTTGTAGGTGCTATAGTAGGAGCTATAGGAAGTTTTGAACTACTATAGGAGGCCCAAAAGGAAGCTATAGGAGAGACTTGAAGGGAGAAAGGGAGATAAAACCACCCAAAATTTTCCACAAATCCTCATGCACGTGACAAAGTTATCTTGAAAGGAGTATGTGGCTTTCTCCCTCTCTCTTTTTTTCCACACCTCTACATGTAGAATTCTTCTTGAATTAAGTGCCATCTAGCAAACAATTGTGTAGTCATCCCATTTGGGAAATTGTTAGATGTAAAGGAAGGATAGGATAAAAGGAAAGTTTGTTTTGATAAATAAATTATTAACATCCTTCTCCCCCTGTATAAAAAGTAAAACTTGACACTATCTCTACAACCGAGACTGCTATAAGGCCAAAATTTGAAATACACCTAAGTAACATTGAGAAGGAGAAGTAGGAGAAATGGGGGGATGCTTCAATAGGAGAGAACCCAAAGACACAAAAATAATTCATCAACATCCTCCTATGGTAGATATTTTTCTAAAACATCAATGGACAAGCTTCTTTGAATAATTTAAGGGGTATTATGATGATATAACTCAAGAATTTTCCATGGCACTAAACCCTTAGGGAAAAGATAGTGCCACTAATATTGTTAGGGAACTTACACCTCTTTAAATGTTGAACTCATAAGAAGAGTTACTAACTCACCCTTAGGAATCCTCAGGGGCAAGGAGGATAAGGAAGTGATTGTTATAGCCAAGAATAAATTCTTCATTCAGAGAGAAAGTCATGTAGAAGACAAAAATGGAGTGAGAAGGGAAAGCTTACCTTACCCCTAGGATGAAGTGGCCTATCGTATCCTCAAACCCATATCTTTTGAGGGGAGGTTGAGAATTGTATATGCCTATCATTTAAGGCTTCTTCATGAGCTAAGATTCAAATAATAATTACCTATCCCACATAGACTCAATGTTCCCCATTTCCTCCTACAATTCATCATTGAAATGAGCCAAAAAATGAGAGAAGGGAAGGACCAACACATTTCCCACCATGGCCTCGTTAAGCTGATTTTTATGGATGCTATAAGTCACCTAAGGAACCTTATGCTATGCAATGATTTTGTTGACATGGATAGGGAACTTTTCATTGAAACCCAAGCCATCACACATGAAGAAACACCAGCCTCTAGCATTGGAGGTACGGAAGAAAAGAAGGAAGGAAAGGAGGCAACAGAAATAAAGGAAGGAGAAGTGTAAACTGAGGAAGGAGAAGGATAGAAACAAGGAACATACAAAAGATTACCCCGAGGAGACTTCCAAACCTCAAGAGATAGAAAAACAAGGAGAGAAAACGAGTCTCTCTCTAGGGAACACAGAACAAGAAGTGATTGCAACATTGGCCACATTGGGCACACCAGTTAAGCCCAAAAGAAGGAAACCAAAGCAAGGACCCTTATGCTTCAAAAAAAGTAAGAGCACTAGGATAAGGAAAGGGAAGCCTCAACCTCTCTAAAAAAATCCCTATCACTATTGAAGAGTCAGCAAGCAAAAAGGAAGAAATGGGATCTAGTGATGGAAAAATTAAAGAAGTCACCTCTCCTAATGATCCAGACTTATGAAAGAACATAAAAAAATACATATATACACATAAACACAGATATGTAGAAAAATAAAACTTATATCAAAGAACTAAAATATGCTTACATACAGAAATGGAAATAAATTAGCTCGAACGATGGTAGCTTATCTCTAAGAAGAGATATGATGGCTAAATGCCTCTAAACTATGTTATAATGATGCTCTAGGGCTTATTTATTATTGAGAAATAATGAAAAGCCCTAAACATCCAAAAAACTAACCCTAGGAGATGAACTTCCAAAACTGTGTGCCCGATTTGGGTAAATTGGTACATCAACTTCCCTCGGTCGTAACTTTGGAATACAATCTCCATTTTTCTATCATAATACCTTGTTTTGAATATTTTGAAGACAAGGACAAAAACAAAGTGCACCAATACGGGACTTTTCTTGTCTCTCTATTTTCCCTAAAAACGTGTTTTAGTGCCTCAAAATGGCTTCAGAAGTTTAAGACCTAAAAAAATGCCAAAAATAGTAAGTTGTGCTACAATTAAGGAAACTGAAAAGAAACAATAGTGGGGGTACAAGTGGAATATGCAGGTGGCCAACAATATCTACCTAGATCATTCCCCCCCCCCCCCCTCAAGAAGCAATGGTCCCCACTGCGTTGAGTCTCTCCATGAGATGGGGAAACTTCTACTGAACTTGGTCCCTGGTGAGCCACTTGGCTTAGTGCAAGAGTTAGCCAGCTTTGACAACCTAATATAGTTCGATCTTATGATCGTGATTGTTCTTGATCTACATTTCCATGATCAAATCAATTGTGGCTTGTTCCATGTACTCTAGTTTTAACTCTATTGGTGTTAGTTTTTCTGCAATGTCTGATGTGTCCAGTAATGGTGGCAAGTATGGTCAAAGGTGGTCCACATTGAACACTAGGTGAAGGTCAAGGAATGGTGGAATGTTGAGCATAAAATAATTGTCCTTGGAGCCTTAGTGATGGTGTAAGGCCCATATCCGTGTGGGTGAAGCTTGTGGTGGGGTCTATCAAGCCACTCCTTCTACAAATGTGACCAAACTTTGTCACCCACCTGGAACTTGTGTGGCACCTGATGCTGATCATGACACTACTTGTACTTAGCATTGGCTTTGTCCAATATGTCATGGACTTGATGGTGGATGTGTTGAATGTGCTCAATGAAGCTGTTAGCCCTGTCAGCTTTGGACTGGACAGAAGATGAATTTCTTTTAGTAGTGGAAAATGGTATGGCCACATCAATAGGACAAAGTGGCTGGAATCCCAAACCCACCTGAAAGGGACTATGGCTAGTTGAGCTATGGAGAGATCTGTTGTAGTGATGTTGGACATAGGGAAGGCTTTCATCCCATGTGGGTGGATTCTTTGAGTTTTAGAAACGTAGAATGTCTATGATAATCCTACTAACAACCTTTGTTTCACCATCAGTTTGTGGGTGGAAATTTGTGGACTTAGTGAGCTTGGTATGCAACATTGACCAGAGACTTGACCAAAATGTACTTAATAACCTACTTCCCTGATTTGAGATAATGGAATGTGGGATCCCAAAATGTACCCACACTCATTTAAAAAATATCTTAGCAGTTGCTTCTGTTGTGATACTCTTCTTGTAGGCCCTGATAATGACCATCCTAGAGAATTTGTTGACGACCACAAAAACATAGTCATTGCCATACTTAGTAGAAGGAAGGCCCAACATGTAATCCATGGATATTGGTTCCCAAGGTCGACTAGGAGTAGGTAGAGGAGTGTATAGGCCTTGCTTATTAATGTTTAGTTTGGAAATGACGTAGGTAGTACAAGATCTGATGTACTTCCCAACATCCTGTCAAAGGTTTAGCCAATAAATAATATTTTGTAGCACTGCCACTATTTTCTCTACCCTAAAATGTTTAGTGACTTGATTATAGTGTGCATCCAAAATCATCTTGGTATTCTTGCTTGAAGGAACACAAAGGTGTCCCAGGTGGCATAACAGTGCATCCTGGAGGTGAAAATTTGGAACTTTCTTGCCTTCCAAGAGTGTCTGGTATGTGTCGTCAAATTCTAGATCAATCTTGTAAAGATGCAACCACCCCATAGTCTTGTACCCACAAGAGTCGAACATAGTGGTCAGCGCCATGACCGGTAGTCAGCTAAGGAAATTTACAACATTGTTGATGCTTCCCTTCTTGTAGTTAATGGTCAAATGGAACTATTGCAAGTATGTTGACCATTTTTTATGGTAATTGTTCTGCAAATTCCCTTATGTCTTTATGAACTACAAGGGCCAGTGGTCTGTGTGGATGACCATTTCCTTCCCCAGACTATAATGTTTCCATTTTTAGTAGGCCTACATAATGGAATACATCTCTTTTTCATAGGTGGGATACTTTCAGACTGTGTATAAAAGTGTCTTACTGCGAAATGTCACTGGATGTCATTTTTGAGTAAGAACTGTGCAAATTGCATAGTTAGAGGCATCTACCTCGACCTCAAATGGTTGTTGTAAGTCTAGTAATGTGAGAACTAGTGTAGAGTAGAGGCGATGCTTCAACTTGGAAAATTCCTCCTGTTGGGATTCAGACCAAAAGAACTTTTCTTTCGCTCCTCCCTTTGTGACTTGACTCAAAGGTCAAGTTATATGAGAAAACACCAACACGAACCTATGGCAGAAGTTGGCAAGACCTAGAATGTTACAGAGCTCTGTTAGAGTGGTTGGGACTGGCCAATCCCAAATGAGTTGTACCTTGTCTTGGTCCACATGCACACCAAACTCATCAATGATGTATCCAAGATATTGAACCGGGGTCACACCAAAAGTTCATATCTCTAAACTGGCACTCAACTTGTGTTGCCGTAGGGTTTGGAGGACCTGTCAAATATGGTGCATGTGTTCTTCCCAACTTTGGCTGAAGATCAGAATGTTATCCAAGTATACCACCGTGAATGAGTTGGTGAAGGGTCATAAGATGTCACTCATTATCCTCATGAAGGTTATGGGGAAGTTTGTTAACCCAAAAGGCATGACCAACCATTCTAAAAGGCCCTCCTTGGATTTTTAGGTAATCTTATACACATCATAGGTTTCGATCGGTACTTGGAGATAATCAGACTTCAAGTCAATCTTGCTTAAATATTTTCCCCCCTTGGGCTAGTCCAGAAGGTCATCAATCCATGGGATTGGACATCTATCCCAAATAGTGATCTTGTTCAATGCTTGATAGTCAATATAGAGTCTCTAGGTACCATCCTTATTCTGTACCAACACGATCGGGCTCCCACAGGGTGATGAAATTGGCTTGGTGTTCCCTTTTTGCAACAACTTCTGAATTTGCTTCTTGATTTCATTGTTCTCCAACACAGAGCATCAATAGATCGGTCCATTGAGTAGCGGTGTCTCTAAGGTCAGATCAATGGAAAGCTTGACCTGATAGAGTTGAGGAACCCTTGTGGGTGGGGTGAATATGTCCCTATACTCATCTATAACCATGTCCATCTATTGTTTCCATGCGAAGGAGCCTTTTCTGGAGGTAGTGGATGCAATCTTCTTCTTACCCTTAGGGTGAATCATAAGGAAAACAAATTTCCCGGTTTGGTAAATGATCTTACTGAATTACTTAGCAGTGATAAAAGAAACAATGGTAGGTTGTGCTACCTCTGGTATCCTGGACAACTTATTTCCCAAAGTTTTTGAAAATTCAACAAGAAAATCCTAATTTAACTTTTTCCTTGAATTAAATTAGGAATTAAATTGTAATTCCACATCTCATCATGACTTGCAATAGTTAACTAAGTTAATTTCACTTAGTTGACTCAATTAATTTGAGCCAAGTGTCTAATTAGAGTCATGTAGAGTGTCTCTTATATTTTAGGAGCCTTGGTTGATTTTATTTTGAGTTGTAATTATTCAATTCAGTCTAAATGAGTTAAACTCAGTTAAACTAGTTCCAACTGATGGAGGAATTAGTAGGAGATCTAGTAGTGGGGTGTAACCAGTACTGATCAACTAGTAAATTGAGGATTCACTCATTATTAACTCATGCATGTCAGATCAGAGAAAGACCCAATTGATATTCGAGTTCAGGGACAATGTACTATCACTTGTATAATCATCTGAATTGTACAAGTGGTGCATGCAATCAGAGGAAGGCCTAGAAGGATTGTGCAATTCATATTTGTGGAATTTCCAAATCAAATATGTGCTAATTCCCAAGGAAATTTCTCAAGGAAATAGGAGCTTGGCATGCAACAAAATTGGCTAAGTGTTGGCTTGATCTTGTCTGGAAAGCAGTGAGATAGATAGAGATAATGTTGAGGTTGCTCAGACTTGAGAAAAGCATTGTAATATTCTCATATATTTTGATTAATGAAATATACATATGACAGGGGTTTTTAATTGCGGATTTCCTCATAACATTATTGTGTTATGTGTGATTGAATTCTTTCTCTTGCTTTGTGGTTTCATTGATCTTTATTGTTTCTATCGATGAATATAGTAGATTCAAGTCGGTTTTTTTAATCATATTACAATATGAAATTTGAATCTAAAATGAATGTCTATAAGGTGTCAGAGATTAAATCACTATAGAAGAGGAGAATATGAGTTTTTCTTTTGCAGGAGAAATCAAATTTGTCGTATCATACTTCATAGCCAGCAGGATGTCATTATATGAATTGAGGCACGAATATTCCCTTGAGGGTAGTTCAAACTATATTGCATGGAAATATGGGATTGAGGGAGTGTTGGAAGGCAATGGGATTAAGGAATTCATAGAAAAAGATATTCATAGTCCAATTGATGCTCAAGATATGGCAAAGTGGAGAACATATGTGCCAAAGGCTAGAAGGATTATCCTATAAGGAGTTCTAGATCATATTGTCTCGAACCTCCATGGTAAGGAAACTCCAGTTGCAATGTGGAAGGACTTGACAGACCTGTTTCAAAATAACAGTAACCACAAGATGTTGGCACTAAAGGACAATCTCAAAAAAATCAAGATGGAGAAGGGTGACACAATACCAAAGTACTTGACCAAGTTCACCCAATGTCAAGATGAGCTTGGAAGTGCCAGTGTTATAGTTTCTGAAGGTGATATGGTGAGCCTCACACTTCTAGGCCTTTCCAAGAGTTGGCATGGCTACCAGGACTCAATTAATGGGAGGGAGAAGTTACCAGAGTGTGAGCGATTGTGGTCTGAATTGGTACAAGAAGAGATTCGGTGGAACACCAGAGATGGATCCTCATCCAAGCATGATGAGGAGGAGAATTGTGCCTTAAATTGAAAGGTAGAGAAATGGAAGGGGAATTTATCCCATTCCAAATTAGATTCTAGTGAGGGTGGAAAGACAAAGGACATGTTGAAGATTAAATGTTTTCACTGTCACGAGCCGCAACACTATGCCACAAAGTGTTTGAACAAGAAGGTTAGTAAGACACTCTTAGGAGGAGCATCAAGTAAAGCTATTCCTTCAAAATTCGAGCAGGATTTCACCCTCATCACTTTCATGGTGAAATCATTGATGGTTATTGTGTGGTACCTGGATAGTGGAGCCTCATTCCATATGACCAGAAAAGAAGTGTTCTCCAACAACCTAGAGGAGAAGGACCTCTAGATGCACATCGAGATGGGAGATGATGGGAGATATAGCATGACTGGAATTGGTACTATTACCTTTTAGAGGGAGTCTGTTTCTCCTCTCAAATTAAAATATGTCATGTATGTTCTGGGTTTGAAGAAGAATTTGGCTTCAGTTTCCATGTTTGAGGACTGTGGCTACAATGTGATATTTAGAAAGGAAAAGGATTTCCTTTATCACATAGCCTCAAGACAAGTGAATCGGATTGGGGTTTGGGTGAAGAACCTACACAAATTGGATGCAAAAGACTGCATTGCTTTCAGCACAAAAGAAGAGAAGGTGTAGAGCTAAGGCATTGGTGAGTTGTGGCATAGAAGATTGGGTCACTTGCACTACGGAGATTTGAAGATCATGCAACAAATTTCTACAAGACTTCCCAAGAGTACACTAGAGCAGAGATACACATGCAAAGGGTGTACATTGCGGAAGTACACAAAAGATTCCTTTCATGATAAAGATAGTTGAGCACAAGAGATTGTGGATAGAGTTAACTCAGATGTGTGCAGACCGTTCTCGATAGACTCCATGGCCAAGAATAGGTATTATGTAATATTTATTGATGATTTTTCTCATAAATATTTGATTTTCATCATGCAAAAGAAATATTAGACGTTTTCTAAATTTTGTGAATTTAAAGCACTTGTTAAGAAAGATATTGGCAGGAAAGTTAAATTTCTCAGAAGCGATAACGGTGGAGAATATGTGTCGAATGAATTCAAGAATCACTATGTAGTAGAAGGCATTCAACAGGAGTTAATAGCACCTCATAACCCAAAATGAAATGGGGTGGTTGAAAGGAAGAAAAAAAATTTGTGGGAGTTGCACGAGCGATATTACATGATCATGGCCTACAATTGCACTTGTGGGTTGAGTCATGCAAGATAACTATTTATTTACATAGTAGAAGCCCTCAACGAATGCTTGGGATGAGTACACTAGAAGAAGCATTTTCAAGTAATAAAACAAATGTGGCACACTTTAAGATATTTGGTTCATCAGTCTATTGTCATGTTACCAAGGATGCATGAAAAAAGATAGAGCCACCAACTAAGTTGGGCGTATTGTGGGGTATAGTGATACACCTCACAAATATCGAGTGTACCTACCATACAATAGGATAAAATTGGTTCATATAGATGTGAATTTCGATGAATATAAGGCCATGATATGTTCCCTTGAGAGGGAGCTTTAGTTACATGCAGACGAGGAGATTTTATCTCTAAATAAGGAACCTCAGGATGATGTTTAGTAGCCACATACAAAGGAGTGGAGAGTGGAAGCACCTACTCATGTAGAGACTTCCAGAGATGGAAGGAAGTATACCAAAGAGCCTAAAAGATTGATTCACGATACTATAGAGACTATGGGAGCACCCACATCATAATGTAAGTAGAGGAGGTCACTAGATTGGTAGACTAACTACATGGATTTGATGAACGAGAGTGTAGAGGTTGAGCCATCCTCATTGGAGGAAGAAGTGAAATAACCAGTATGGGTTGATGCCATGGTTAAGGAGTATGACTCCATTATCAGAAAGAATGGTTGGGAAGTGTTCCCAAGAATAACAGATAAGTCAGTGGTGAGTTCTAGATAGCTTTACAAGGAAAAGCAAATAGCAGATGGTAGGGTGGAGAAACACAATACCATATTTGTGGAGAGAGGATTCTCTCAAGTGGAGGGAATTGATTATGTTGAGACATTTTCTCCAGTAGAAAGGTACTCTTCAATCAAATCTATTCTATCATTGTCAGCACAAATGGGATAGGAGATATATCAGATGGATTTGAAGACAACATTCCTCAACAGTATGATTGAGGAAGAGGTGTATATTGAGCAACCAAAAGGATTTGAGACCTTCAACAGAGAGTCACATTTGTGCAGACTAAAGCAAGTATTGTATGGACTAAAAAATCACCTCGTGCTTGATACACTAGGATTGATAGCTATTTCACTGTGCTGGGTTTCACCAAAAGTGAATTAGATGCAAACCTTTACCATATTGCCATTGAAGGTAAAATGTTGATTATAATATTATATGTTGATGATTTAATTCTAACAAGTGATGAGAAGCTGATAAAATATTACAAAAAGTATTTTGCAAGAGAATTCAAGATCAAGGACCTGGGGCTCATGCATTACTTTCTTGGTATTGAAGTATGGCAAGGAGATGAGGAATGATTTGTTTCTCAAGGAAACTATGCCAACGAGAAACTAAAGAAGTTCCACATGGAGAGAAGAAAACCCATCGAGACTCCTCTAGAAAGTGATTGGAGAAGAAATATGCTACTTCAGGTGAAGTAGTGGAGGCTACTATTTATAGACAACTTGTGGTTTCACTTATGTATTTGGTGAAAACATGACTAGATATGTGTTTTGCAGTTAACCAGCTTAGTCAAGCCATGGTTGAGCCAGCCAAAATTTATTGGAAAGGATATAAAAATGTGTTGAGATACCTCAGAGGCACCACTCAGTTTGGTATTTGGTATAGATAGATAGATGGAGTGAAGCTTTAAGGCTTCACATATGTAGATTGGGCAAGGAGTCCATCCGACATTAATAGCACATAATAGGGATTCTTGAGTATTAGGTCAGCAGTAGTCTCTTAGTACAGTAGGAAGTAGAGATTAGTTGCACTCAGTTCCACAGAAGCAAAGCACATGGTTACTGTTCAAGCAACTTGTGAGGCTATCTGGCTAAGGAAGATCCTTGTTGGGTTATTTGGCTAGCAGATGGATCCTACAATGGTTTACTCTGCCAATCAGAGTTGTATAAAACTCTCTTAGAATCCAATTTTTCATGATTGTTCCAAGCATATCAACTTTTGGTATCACCATCTACAAGATTATGTGCATAGGAGAATCATGTTGTTGGAATGCATTCCTATAGAGGATCAGGATGCAGATATTTTGACAAAGGCATTTTCAAGATGAAAATTCAAGGTTCACAGAGGCAGGATCGAGGTAGCAAATAAATCCTTTCTTATTGAGAGGGAGTGTTGAAAATGTAACAATAAAATCCTAATTTAATTTTGTCCTTGAATTAAATTAGGAATTAAATTGTAATTCCAAATCTCATGACAACTTTTAATAGTTAACTAAGTTAATTTGAATTTGTTGGCTTAGTTAATTCGAGTTGAGGATCTAACTAGAGTCATGTAGAGTGTATCCTACTTTTTAGGAGCCCTCATTGAGTTTATTTTGATTTGTAATTATTTAATTCAGTTTAACTAAGCTAAATTCAGTTAAACTAGTTCCAACTAATGGAGGAATTAGTGGGAGATCCAGTAGTGGGGTGTAACCTGCAGTAGTGGGGTGCAACTAGAATAGATCAACTATTAAACTAAAAAATCACTAATAATTAACTCATGCATGTCAGATCAGAGAAAGACCCAGTTGAGATTGGAGTTCAGGGATAGTATACTATTAGTTGTATAATTATTCGAATTGTAAATCTGGTGCATGCAATTATAGGAAGGCTTGTGAGGATTGCACAATTAATATATTTGGAATTTCCAATTAAATATGGGCTAATTCCCAAGGAAATTGCACAAGGAAATAGGATCTTGGTAGGCAGTAGAATTGGCTAAGTATTGGCTTGAGCTTGTCTACGAACCGACGAGATAGATATAGAGTGTGTAGAGATTGCTCAAGCTTGAGCAAAGAATTGTAATCTTCTCATATTTTATGATTAATGCAATATACAGATAGAAGGGGTTTCTAGTTGTGCCTTTCCCCATAAAATTATTGTGTTATATGTGATTGAATTAATTCTCTTTTATGTTTCTTTATTTCATTCGTCATTCATTGTTTCTGCTAATGAGTAGAGTAGATTCAAGTCAACTGTTTTAGCATATTACAACATGCAGTTTGAATCTATAAGGAATTTCTACAAAAGTAATAATAACAGTGTGAGATTGAGACTCATACATAGCATGTCACTTCCACAAGTATGGTTGGCATACTAAAACATCACAAACTTCAAGAGGAGCAACATTAGACAAAACCTCATATTTGAAGGGCTTGATGTTGTAGGGAAGGCAAAACTCTTGTATGACGTGGAGTTTTCACCCTTGGTGAAGCCACCTGATGGTGTATGATTGCGAGTGTGGTGTGGTCAGTGTTATGTTCCTATACCAATAGGTGTCATATATCATGATTGACTTGGTTTAAATTTGAAATATGTTCATACCTTTTCTTGTTGCAAATGTTTTCCATATTTGTGAAAAAAAAAAAAATGTAAAGAGGGTATGTCCTAGAAAATGAAAAATCAAAGGGCAAAAAGAATAAAGAAAAGGTAAAAAAAAATGAAAGAAAATGAACCCCAACAAAAAGAAAAGACCATGAATGTGTGCAAGTCCAAATGCCACTGCTTGACTTTTGTGTAATAAAAGTTGTGTGCAGCTTGTCACCTATGCCACAATCCATGGTAGCCAAATACTTTAAACTTGGTTATTCCATGTTTTCAATTTCATGTTCATAGAGAGAGAATAAAATCTGACCAAACTGTTTAATCTTGGCAGATAAGTAGATAGGTAGAGTGAATAAAAGGAGCTCAACAGTTTAATCTGGGCCCTTGGATGTAATAAGGCTAGACTCAGATAGATATCTATATGTAAATGAAAAGAAAGTGTGATAAGGGTTTTCCAATTTAACTGCGCCTTAATAAGGAAGTAAAAATGCTAGGTTAAGTAGGCAGGGTAAGTAGATGATTGGTTGCAGAACAAAGGTGTGATGAATGATTAAGTTTAATGCTTTAATCTTTTTTCTTTCATCACTTAGACAAAGCATGGAGCACAGTAAAGACAACATATCAAGAATTCAAAGTCAAATTAATTAACTTCCTCACTTATTTTCCCATAATTTTTACTAATTTCCTCTAAAGTACTAAAAGGCACCTACAACAAGTTAGAGGGGCTCAGAGCATTTCTTTGACTTTTGGAGGGACCGGACCCTTAGCCCAATAATTTGAAATGCCTAAAGTACTTAAGCCCCCTTAATCAATATTTCCCCTTCATAAATTCATTCATCCTCTTTATAATGTTTTTCCTAAGTAAAATCCCTATTCTACTTAGGAAAATTAAAACATTCTGTATATAAAAAACCCTCATATTCATTTAGTCTAAGTCATAAATGTTATATGATGAAAATGCTTTCAAAAACATTTAACTTAGCGCATTTCATATCCTACAAGGTAATATTAACTTTAACTCATATTATTATTTAACTCCCAAGAAAATAAATCACCCCTTTCTCGTATTACTATTAAAAATCCCAAAAATATGTATCTCGCCCCATTGGTTTACAAAATAACCATAATAAAGTTTGATAAATGGGATTAATTAATTGACCCATGATTAATTAGGATCCAAACCCCTTGCCATCCTAATAAAGGATTAATTAATCATCTAGATTAATTAATAGCTTATCGTCCAATCACATCACCCCCAATATGATTAAGGCATTTAATTATGGTCGAGCCCCTCCATTTAAATCCCTGCCACTTTCCAACATCGACTATCGTCTGATCAGATCTCCCAGATTTGATGGCTATCTCTTATATCATGCAGGCTCTTCGGTCAAATGTTAAGCGCGCAATATGGGCAGTTTTCCAAAACTCGCCGACACAACGTGTCAATTGATCAATGGAATCGTGCGACCCTCCTCCAAAACCACTCGTCTCCAAGGAACGGTGCGATGAAACCCACTTACCACCTTCCATAAACGACAAAATGTCCTGTCATTCAATTGATACCAACTGTCACTATTGTTAACGTGCCAAAATATTGACTTATGCATAAAAACAAAAATGTTCATTGTTTTCCCTTTTTGTCTGAGAAAACAACCTCTGCCTCCCATACACATACAGAGTACGTCCCAGTCTAGAAACTGATTTTCAATCATCAACCACCATCAGTTACTGAACTCCAAAACTGCTCCAGTCTACTGTGCACACCCGCAGAGCCATCACCATAGCCAATTGTCCCTTTGACCATCTAAAAATAGGTATTTACCTTACTTTCATCCCAAAAACCTTGTTGTGAACTGAACTTCCTCTAAATTTCTTTAAAAAACCAAAAATTTTCAGTGCAATTGAATCGCTAGCTTAGTCCCAATACTTTCTGTCACTTCTGTGTCAGCAATTTATTGAAAATCCCCATTTTCTTTCCTGAACGCACAAAAACCAGGGATGGAAACCCTAGCTTCCCTAAACATTGCTCCAATCACTACTCCTCAGAGGGATTTGGACTACCTTCCCTTAGCTGCTAAGGATTTCCAAATTAAGGACCTTACATTTGGTGACTCCCCCCTGAAGCTACACTGCAAATACTGAGACAATTATCTAAATAATGCCGATAAAATTGGTCTTTGGGAATCAAACCTCCCTAAATACCAATTTTCCACTGTCCATATCTTCTGAGAGATTGTCCACCAATGCCACGCAAATTATAATCCTAATCTAAGAGTTGTGATGTCCCCCAAGCAACAAATCCTTTTCACCATTACAGCAGAATCTATCAATAACATGTTGCAATTGTAGCCTGGCCAAGGCCTTGCCCCCCTATCCATTGCTGATTTACTTGAGAAATACTCAAAACTATCCAACTCAGAGATCACTCGAGTCTATTAGACCTTCATGGAAGAGAGATACATAACAAAGGACCCCCCTCCTTACATGACATGTGATTTTACTAGCCTCGGTAGGGACATTATCTCCATGATTGCTTGCATTCTATGTTTTACAACCGATGAGTATGTAGATGAACTGACCTTTGCCTACATGACTATCTTCACCCCTGGTCAGCCTCCCACTACCAAATATGACTATGCTGCATTCATAATTGACAAGATGCATGACCAATTCATGAGGCTAGAGAATGAGAGAGTGTTCAAATATTCCACAGTTCTGTATCACCTCTTCCTTTACTACCAAACTAACAAATTCCCCTTCTTTGTGCATAAGCTTGATACCAAAGGGAACCCTAGGTCAGTCATTTTTTGGACCTCTATTTTTCACTACTCACCCTCTTCTCCTTATTCATATATAGATTTCGTTGATCAATTTGTCCATCCTATAACTACCATGCTGATAGGATGTCCCCCTCTTAGAATCAATGATGATATCAAAAAAATCCTTCAATTATCCAAGCAGTATAGGATTGGGGACTGGTACTTATGCAAGAACCATACTAAGATTAGAGTTTATGGGTGTGAACTGCCTCCCTACAAATTGCCCAAGTATGTCCCCGTGAGATTATTTGCCTTGGAGTACTACAGACAAATAATCAACTCTGATCAAATCCACTTCATGAAAGAAAAAAAGAAAGCCCAGTTGAGGATCAAAGACCACTTAGGCCCATTTGTGTGCAACAACAGGAAAGCAAGGAAAGGAGGAGAAGAAATACTTGAGAGAATGAGATTGAAAAAGAGTTTTATCTGGCCATATGATCCTCACAGTTTCATTTGTGATACAAGGATAAAACACAAGTTGTCACCCTACCTCCATCACAGAATTCTCGAAATAGAACAATATGCCAATTTAAATGAATAATTTAAATGAATGGAGGGAAGGGACATTGATAGAACACGATAGTGATGAGGTTGAAGTTGAAAATTTGATGAAATATTTGGAGAAGAGATTTGACCTGGACTCCTTTGTACAAGTGCCCATAGAGTCTCCCCAAAGGCCAACACTAGAACCTAGTGCTCCCACAGCTGAGCCTTCACAAAGGCAAACCCAGGAACCAAGTGCCCCTACATGAAAACAACTAGAAACAGCAGAACAACTAGAGGAATCATAGAAACCTAGAATCTTGGAAGAATTGGCTCCACCACAGCCACTACCAGCTCAAACAAACATGGGTAATACTCCAGTGCTACAGACTCCTCTAAATGAGGAAAGAAACTTGAAAAGATAAAGGGAAGTAGCTACCCCTTCTAGCAGACTCACAGATCAACCCTTTGCTAAGAGGAAAATGTTGAATCCTTATTCAGATGAAGAATTCATTGGAAGACTACAAAGAGCATAAGAAGTGAAGCAACAGACAACTTACAGAATTTTCTAACAGGTGGGACACCCTCTAGTTCACATAGGCAGGTACTGGAAAGGCAACCCAGCACAAAAGTATCATCTTTCAGGTCTTTTTCAGAGAATATCATATATGTAAAGTGGAAATATAAGGATATCAAAACAAAGAATGAGAAACTGGAGGCCCAAGCCTATGCTCAATACTTAAAAATGGCCCCCACAAACCAGATGAGATCTATGTCAGCCTTTGACATCAAAGAGGGTAAAATGTAGATGAGTTTCCTGAAGCCCACATTGCAGTAGCCAAAATCCTTGGTTGATTATCTTAAAACTGATTTTGAAATTTTAGCTAAGGACTTCCATCCGATCGACCAAATTGAGCTTCATAAGCAAACAAGTGAGATGGTATACTCAACACTGATCAGTAAAGCAATGATGGCTCATAGGTTGCAAAATTAATTGAGCAACACTAAAGCTCAATTAGAGTTGGAAAAAACCTCATCACAGGCTAAAGATAATAGAATAAAATCATTGGAAGAATTAGTAATTGACTTGGGTCATGACCCAAAGGATGTTAAGGCAGTAGAAAGCTTAATCAAGAAGAAAAATGAAGATATAGCTTCACTTAGAAAACAATTGAAATTGCCACCCCTCATACACCCGCAAACTGCTGATGTTATTGAGGAAAAGAATGATGAGGAACTTATAGACTTGGTCCTTAAGTTGAATGAGCAATTAAAGGAAACTGTGCAGGAATTAGAGAAAGTGTTGCAGTCAAGGCAAAGTGAATCAACCTCCGAGCCTCAAACTGTAGTGCCAATAGTTTCCATAGTATTCCCTTCGACTATGGCAACTGTTTTAGCACCAAGCATTCCTTTGGCAGCAGCCACACTAGTGGAAGCAACAGGTACAACAAAGGAAAGTACATCGACGTAGAGCACAGAGGACTTAATTAAGTTAATGGAAGAAATGAAGCTCCCAGTAATAGAGCTACAGAAGGTAAAAGAAAAATTTACTACTTTGGAGCAAAAGTATGATCTTTCAAAGATCAATTATGCAAAGGAGAAAAGAAAAAACAAAGGCATGGCTGAACAAATCAAGACATTAGAGAAGGACCTGACATTTGACAGGCCTTTAGTAGAGATTAGGAAAATATTGTGGACCAATATCATTTATTCCATCAATGATATTTGGTCATCTATTCAACTTATTTTTGAACAAATTCATTTCGTGAAGCTTGCTCTTGAGGCAAGTCAGAAAGCTAGCGAAGAAATGGGTGGAAAGCCTAAAGAGGCATTCCAGTTAATAAATTTTCTAAACAGTAAAAGCAGGCAACAGGTGGAGCAACTAGACATTGAGGATAGGACTGGTACTATCCTCGAACTAAAGAAAGTTCTGAAAAAAGGAACTTAATGCAAGACCTAGAGCGAAGATGTCAAAGTATGCACGAAGACATAGATGAGTTCATGAGAAAATTTGATATCTTAGGGAGCAAAGGACTCCCAAGCCCTTTAGTCATCAATGATAGGCTAATGGTTTAGATAGACTACATCAAAAAACTACATCAGCAAGCTAAAAATCAAGCTAGTTCATCCTCAGCAAAGGCACTACGCACAGGAAAAGTGCTTTACAATGGTTTAGAGAACCTCTTCTTCATTGAACATGGAGTAAAGCACTTATTCACAGTCCAACCTAATTTTGTGAAATATACTGAGGCTTATGAAATTTACAGGAAGTTGATAAGGATGAAAATACCAAAGGAAGAATGGTGGACTAGCATGACAGACATCCTTTAAAATTAAAATGGTAACAACAAGGTAAATAGAAATATTTACCACAATAAAGTTTGGTAGAAATGATGAAAGCTGGTGGACAGGTAAAGTGTATCAGAAACAGGTGAAAGAGTATTAGTAGAGAAAAAGTAAATCAAAGTCCAACACAGATTTACTGAAGCAACAACAAGAAACAAATCCGTATAAAAGCCTCTAGCTCCTTCAACAAAAAGGGGGACAACAACAATCAGTTTACTATCTATTTCTATATTTGAGACCATCTGTCTCTATATTTTTCTAAAAGATATTATGTACTCCTATAATAAATCTCATATAGTTATGAGATATTTTTATGTAAAGTTTTCTATAAATACTTCTCCATTCAAAGTATTAGGGGTGGATTGTATAACATTTCTACAACTCTATACTATCAAGTGGAGAAAGCTTTGTACTCAAGTCTGGATTTTTGCTGGAAAATGAATAAAAGTTGGTGACATTTCATCAGATTCATGTGCAGTCTAATTGCAAATAAGTATTCTATCCTTGTGATTTATGTGTTTTCTACATGATTCAATGTTTCATGCATCTTAAAACTAAATGGTAAAATAGTCAAAGTATATCAGAATTAGCTTCATTACTCTCTGCTATCAACAGTATGCCATTTACATGTTTTCTTCTAAACTATTTCGGTAAAGGAATTCTTAATTGCTCTTCTATCCCTGTAGTTTTCTTTAATAAGTCCCTAGTATAGGATTCTTAATTGCCTTATGCTGGTTGACCTATCTTCCCCTTTTCTTTCTAATCCTAACTTGAGGATTCTTAATTGCCCTCTTGTTTTGAACAGTAATATCATCCATTCAAGCCCTTAATTTGTTTTTACTCTGTTATCCTGCCTGTTGAACTCATACCACAGCAATTTGACTTAATCCAGTGAATTATCCCTGATTGACTCCATAGACCAATGGCCTGAAGCCTAGTTTGCCCATTTGTTTCAGAATTCCACCACTCTCAAACAAAACAACCCTGAGCATTTATAACTAGCCTAAAATCTTTTCAAATATAGCTAAATCATAAAGAGAGAGCCCTCTCCGAGTACAGATTGGCTAGATTCTATACTTAAAATATTGGTTTGTGGTTACCTCGGACCCCTTTCCTTCTTCCCATAAATTCTAAAGAAAATATGAGTGATAACAGTCAGTAAGCCAAATGACTTCATGACCTCTTCTGAAATGAGGTTATTTTGGCTCCTGTTGTTGACTATAAACTACAACGGAGAACCCTTCAACCACATTTGTGAGTGGAAGAGATGCTTCCCTTCCTCTAGATCTTCGGGCTCATCCTTCTGGATCTTGGTGGTGGCAACAGTGCCACTAGGCTCTACATCAATAATATTTTTCCCTTTGTCATTCCCCTTATTGACTTCTGACTTAGATTTAGAACATGCATTTGATTAAGAAGCCTTTAGCTTGGCTACTAGTGATTGCCTGGCTCGACACTCACTTGTGTTGTGAGTGAGGCTCTTATGGAACTCACACCATTTCCCTGTGTCCTTTTTGCTCATGGTGTTGTTATTTTCTTGTAGCTTCAACGAGTTGAGCTACATCGCCCTAACTTGGCTTTGTCCTTTGTTCTATGGTTTGGGGGAACCTTTCCCTTACTTTGGATTCACATATCCAGAGTCTCGCTTCTTTTGTTTAAATTTCTTCTCGATCTTGACAATGTAGTGAAAGGAAGCACCAAGCGAGTACATGCCCAAGAACTCCATCCTATATGTACTTGTGTAGATAGTCATGATAATTGAGTATGAAATGCTTCTTAGAATCCTTGATACCCAACTTTGTGCAAAGGGTATGGAAAACATTTGTGAAATCTTACACGTATTTTTCCCTTCCTTGCTACAACATGGTCCACTTTATGTATTTATCTTCATAGCTCTCGATAAAGTCATATTGTTCCTTGATGAAATCTAAGAAAGAATTCAAAGTGATTTCGGTTGAAGACAATGAGGATTCCCTCTAGTCCTTTTGTTCACAATTGGTTTCCCACTAGTCCTTGATATGTGGGGCAGCTTTGAGGAGTGAAAAAGCAATATTTTCCTGATTACAAAAGTCATGAACTAAAAAAACCTTCCAAAATATTTAGCCATCTATCTACAACATCTGCATCTATCTGTCCATCAAATATGGGAATGTTAAAGTCAACTTAAACCTTAAAAGGAGTGGCATCATCATAGTGGTTGTTGGATGAATATGTGTCGCCTATGGGTAGCGGCCGAAGGATCGGAGAAAAGTTATCCATCATCATGTTACTTTTTCGCTTGAGGGATTCCTTGAGAATATTTTGGAAGGATCTACTACCCCCTCATATTTATTTTCTTCCACCATCTCATACTGTTGGGGTTTGCGAGGCTCATCTTGCAAAGGTTTAACCAGTTCGAGCCCTAACTCCTGCTACCCTGGCCTCCTTGGGGACATGAAAAGAAAAATAGAGAAAGAGTAGACCGCTATGATAACACTGATCTAGAGTCATGTAGGAAAACAAAAAATATAGATATACACATAAACATGAAGATGCAATAGAAATAAAACTTCATTTCATTAATATCAAAGAAATGAAACATGCTTACATATACAAATGGAAATAAACTAGCTTAGGAGATGGTAACTTATCTTTTAGAATATATGTGGCATCTAATTTCTTCTTAACTGTGTTACAATGCAGCTCCAGATCCTATTTATTATTGAGAAACAATGGAAAACCCTAAAAATCCAAAAACCCAATTCTAGGAGATGAAGCACCAAAACTGTGGGTCCCATTTGGGTAAATTGGTACATCAACTTCCTTGGGTCATAACTTTGGCATACGATATTCATTTGGTTATTGTAATACCTTGTTTCTAGGATCTTACATAGTAGGATGAAACCAAGCAAGTTTACTAGTTTGGGATTTTTTTGGTCTCTTCGTTTACCCTAAAAGTATCTAGAAGCCCCTCACAATGGTCCTAGAAGTTTAAGACTTGAAAAAATTCTAAAAAAAGTAAGTTGTGCTACAATTAAGGAAACTGAAAAGAAACAACAGTAGGGCTCCATGTGGAATAGGCGGGTGGATACCAATATCCACTAGTATTAGTCCTCCACCCTTAGGAAGAAATGGTCCCCATTTGTTGAGCACCTCCATGAGATGGGGAAAATTCGTTGAACTTGGTGCCTTGTGAGCCACTTGCCTTGGTGCAGGAGTTGGCCAGCTTTGATAACTTGATACAGTTGGATCTTCTTCTATTGATTATTCTTGATTTGTGTGTCCATGATCCGATCAGTTGTGGCTTGTTCCATGTAGTATGGATTTAACTCTATTGTTGTGAGTTGTTCTGGAATGTGTGATTTGTCCAGTAATGGTGGAAAGTATGGTTGAAGGTGGTGCACATTGAACACAGGGTCTAGGCCAAGGAATGGTGGAATTTTAAGCTCAAAATCGTTGTCCCCTATGGCCTTAGTGATGGTGTAAGGCCGATATTGGAGTGGGAAAAGCTTGCGGTGGGGCTTAGTGAGGCGCTCCTTCTACAAATGTAACCAAACTTTGTCTCCCAACTTGAACTTGTGTGGCACCCGATGTTGATCATGATGCTGCTTGTACTTAGCATTGGATCTGTCCAATATGTCTGATGCCAAATTTGCCTAAGTAGCTGAAAATGGTATAGCCACATCAATGAGGCATGGTGGTTGGAATCCAAACACCACCTGAAAGGGCTTGTGGCCAGTTGAGCTATGGAGAGCTATGTTGTAGATGTGATGGACATGGGGGAGGCTTTCATCCCATGTGCATGGATTATTCAAGTTGTACATATGTAGAATGTGTACGATCATCTTGTTGATGACCTCTATTTGGGCATCAGTTTGGGGATGGAAAGTCGTGGACATAGTGAGCTCTATATCCAATATTGACCAGAGACTTAACCAAAATGTACTTAGGAACTTGTTGTCCTAATCTAAGATAATGGACTATGAGATCCCAAAATGTATGCACATTCATTCAAAGAAGCACTTAGCACTGGATTTTGTTCTGATAATCTTCTTGCAGGCCACCAGAATTGTCATCCTAGAGAATCTGTTGATGACCATGAAAACATAGTCATTTCCATGATTAGTAGAAGGAAGGCCTGACATGTAATCCATGGAGATGGATTCCCAAGGTCGACTAGGAGTAGGCAAAAGAATATATAGGCTTTGCTTCTTGATGGTTGGTTTGGAAATGGTGCAAGCAATGCAGGATCTGATGTACTTCCAAACATATTGTTGAAGGTTCAGCCAATAAAAATATTTATGTAGAACTGCCACTATTTTCTTTACCTTGAAATGTCTAGTGACCCAACTATAGTGTACCTCCCAAATCATCTTGGCACACTCGCTTGAAGGAACACAGAGGTGTCCCAGGTGGCATAACAGTGCATCCAAAAGGTGAAAATTTGGAACTTTCTTGACTTAGGCAAGCATCTAGTTTGTGTTTCTGAATTCTATATCACTCTTGTAAATATGTTGCCACCCCATAGTCTCATGCACACAAGAGTCGAGCATAATGGTCAGCAACATGACCGATGGTCGGATGAGGTAGTTTGCAACATAGTTGGTGCTTCCTTCTTGTAATTAATGTTAAAATGGAACTATTTAGGCATGTGGACCATTTTTGAAGGTGAACATTTTGCAACTTCCCTTGTGTTTGTATGAACTATAGGGGTCAATGGTTTATGTGGATGGCAGTTTCCTTCCCCAAAATGTAATGATTCCATTTTCGGAAGGCCTACATAATTGAATACATCTCTTTGTAATAGGTGGGATACTTTCAGATTATGTATAAATGTTTCTCACTGTGAAATGCCACTGGATTCCCCTGTTTAGTAAGAACTGCACCAATAGCATAATCAGAGGCATTTGTCTCGATCTTAAATGGTCGTTGCAGGTTTGGTAATGTGAGCACTAGTTCAAAGTAGAATTGATGCTTCAAATAAGAAAATGCCTTCTACTAGGACCCAAACCAATAAATTTTCTTTCACTCCTCCCTTGGTGACTTGACTCAAAGTCCAAGTTATATGCGAGAACCCCAAAACAAACTTGCGGTAGAAGTTAGCAAGGCCTAGAAAATTGCAGATCTCTGTTAGAGTGGTTGGGGTTGACTAATCCCATATTACTTGTATCTTGGCTAGGTCGACATGCACACCCCACTCTTCAATGATGTGCCCCAGATATTGAACCTTGGTCATACCAAAATTGCATTTCTTGCTAATTTTTCAGAGGGCTACAGTTTTTTTTCCTCGATAATTTCATGTCTTCATTAACACATTAAGTTCACCCCATAACATTATAACATTTTAAAGATTTACATCATTATTTATCAACATATGAAACTATGTAGAAAGAAAAATATCATCATCATCATGCAGAGGAACATAAAGGAACAATAGAATAAAAGCATGTACACAAAGAGGCAGCAGAATTTTTCAGAGACCAGGCGAAAACCCACTGTTGCAGCTAGATCTGCAAGGAGCTATTTCTCCGTGGTCTCATGCTCGATTGAGATCACCAGACAAAAAAATATAATGGCTAATGTGATATAATAATGGCCTCTCAATCCAAATGGTCATGCATGTAGCAAGCAATTAGATCTATGCGATAGATAAGAGATCACACCTGGAATCCTCGCATGTCGGGGAAGTGTTTTGAGTTCGATGAATATTTTGTGCTCCACTCAAGCGATCCAACACATTTGCACTAGATCTCTATCTCTATGCACAAGCACAACTAAACAAGGAAAACAATTGATCTTCCATGAAAGATTTATAGATTAAAAGAAATAGATACGATCATATAATATACTGAAGAAAAATTCATGTAAGGAAGGGAACAATTTTTTTTATTAACCATATAAATGGAACTACATCAAAATGTATACAATCAAAACAAAGAAGATCCTCTCCTCCAACTTGCAGTATGGCCTCCTCTCCTAAGGTAGAAAATCTCTCACTCTATTGGTTTTGGTCCTCTCCCCTATTCCCTCTTGGTGAGATTATAAAGTCTCATTCCATCCTCGAGGAGAATGTATATAGACACTTAGGGGCTTGAGAAGTTAGGAAACTTCTACAATAATGGACCCTTAGCCAACTCATACACAAGTGGGTCAATTCGATCTCATTGAGAATGGAAAACTATAGAAACCTTTTTTACAGTTATGAGGTTTTTCTCAATTATCTCATTTATGATATAAGAAATTTCACAATTATGTAATTTAACCCTTTTAGCAAGGGATAAATCTCACATAAGTAAATGAAAAGGTGAAAATGGGATGCATTTAAGCCAAACAACTGAGGTAAGTTGATATTGGGATTATCTCACAATAATGGAGTGTAAAATAGGGTTATAATAGATGTCCCCTAATGCATGAGGTCAAAAGAGAAACTGATGGCTGAAATGGATTACAATGATAATCAATTCTCAAAATGGGAGGAAGGAGGCAAGACTATGAATTTGGATTGAAGGAACTCAAGTGCTAGAGGCTCATCTCTGATGATAACATCCCCGAGGTGGGTATACCCATGCTCAGTCATAAGAAAGTATTGAACATGAATACACTGCAGATCCATGACATGAAATGATAGAAAATGGCCACGAAGGCATACACAGTGGATCCATGTGACTCAGTAGATAGAGCATAGCCTCTAACAAATACAATTGATCACCATTAATTGACTAAACATCACCATTAATTGAACCGATTTCATCACCATTAATCGACTAAATATCAACCATTAATTGACAACCCAGGGTAGGCCTATTTATTTCAAAGGAACATGCACTATTTATGTTGATACACTTCAACCAAGAGTAAAAAAAAGTCAAAACAAATGTCATTGAACTTAATTTCATAAAGTAATCATTCATGCAGAAATCAAAAGCATTCTTTAGAAATTAAATCGCACTTTATATCACCAAATAAAAGGTATGCCACACACTATGCTACTAACTACGCCAGCTAGTTAAACAATATGCTTAAATCAATCCTATGTGACAACATGTTAGAAATCTAGAAACATAAATAAATTCATCATGCAAATTCAAATTACATGATGACAAGAATAATTTAACACCTGCTGAAAAAACCAATAATTAACCTACCACTATGCTACTGTTGCTACTACAATCCCTACTAAAGAGGAGGGACCTTCCTCCCTAGCAGGGCACAGGGATGAAATATGAATTAATAAAACTTCAACACCACAATTACACAAGCATCAGCAATGCTACTATTTGTATTAAGAAAATGATCATGAATTACAAGAGAAAAATAATGATGCACCTCCTTGTTTACATGGAACCGAGTTCCTTTTATAAGTTTGACATGTCAAAAATAAGAAACAAATTAGTCATGAGAATCTCATGATTCTCATACTGATCAATATAAAGAGAAAATAGCAATCATTACAATAATTTCTAAATAAAAACCTTATTGTTGTTACATCATTCTTCAAAATTATAACCAAGAAAAAGGTAATTCTGATGTAAGGTCCAAAAGTTCGGAGGTTAAATGGTCAAGGATATGGGGAGAAAGGTACTCAAAATATGCACAAATCCTACACCCAACATCTCCCCCAAGCTGAAGCAACTGCAAGTCTTCATGAAAAATACCTCAAAGCCTATGGTTACGATTCATATGCAATTCTATAAAATTATAAGAATTATCAGTAGCCATGTAACCTTGACTAGCTGTGAGTTGATGTGGCCAAGGTTCCTCCTCATAATACATAGTTGATACTAAGACTAGTATTCCTTCGTTGGTAACCAAATTAGAGGATATTTGAACCCGAGTCATATCCAAAAGGTGCTTCATAGATCTACAATCCAGGCATACTTTTGAACTCGTGAAATAGAAACCACAAAATTGAAAACAAAATGGGTTGCTCTCCTGTAGTCCTACACTACTAACCTATGTGCGTTTGTAGCACCCTATTAGTGCATGGAACTTCATTTGCACAAAAAGGTTGAGGTAGATCTTCACAATCCTCCTCCTATAGGTGGCTACCTACTCCTTGATATCCAAAACACTCAAAATTTTCCTAAAGATTCATCTCAGTTCTGTAGCCATACCTTGTTCAGCCCATATCATCAATGTTGCTTTCTCCTCATTTGCGTCCAATGAATTTATAGCCATATGGTAATCTATCTAATTTTTCATAAAGGAAATAAAGGTGTGCAACTGCAAATAACCCATGTAAGAAGAATGTTCACAACCATGTGTGTGCTAACATGTTCACAAATCATGTTATGAAGAAAAATCTCATGAAGAAAGCTTTGATCCTGGAAATTACAAGCACGAAAAACATCCAAAAAACTTTGGGTAGAATTACCGAAATAAGGTCTATTTTCATAGACCTCATTCAACTGAAACAAGAAAAATCATTCCCACAGAAAAATTGGGTTGGCCGGAGAGGGTCTTCTACACCCTAACAAATTTAGGGCGAGTTCATGCCGCTTATTTTTGTCATTTGTTAGATCCTGAACCTAGTCCTGTAATAGCTGCAATTTCTCTTCTTTCTTCTTCATAACTGCCTCTTTCCCTTTTCTTTCCCATTTTTCTTTCAAATCCTTCTCAACCCATTTCTCCTTGAGCGAGTTTATAACTTTTTGGTGTGCTGCCAACGAGGTCACTTTGTCCTGCAATAGGAGCACCTTTCATTTCCACTTTTGTAACTCTGATATCAATAAAATTCTCTCAAGACACCATCCTGATTTAGGACCCTATGTTTCTCTACATGCACTATCACTTGGGCTTGTAAAAACATCCCAAGGATGGAGATGTTCCATCTCAATTGTTGGTTTTTGTGTAGCAGTCTCTTCTTTTTGTCCCTGGTCATCTTCTGCCTCTACTATTAATTCTTTTGTAACAACAATTTTGTTGTCAAGTTCTTTTGTATCAGTTCCCAGGTCGCCAACAATGGGATGCTTTGTTTCAAATGATAGTTCTTATGTATCAACAATGTTTTCAGCTATTACTTGTGTAAGAACTTCCCAGGGATCATTTTGAGTCTCCATCGAGGTGGTTCTTGCAACGCGGAATTTATATCTGGTTTCTACTACGTTTATGGTGCATGCCACACACACAGGACCTTGTGTAGAATCTGCACCCATTTTGTCCACTTCTTCTGCCATAGTATCCAAACCTAGAACCCTTAATTATTCTTCTAATTGCTTCTTTAATTTGTCGTTTTCTTCTTCTAAGCTTTTGATTTTAAGCAGCAAAGACTGAGTCTTGTTCTTATCTGGTAGAGGGTCTTCTCCCAGATGGAGTTGTTCCTCCTCTTTCTGCTTCCTCGTGTCCTTGCTTGGTCCTTCGTTGGATGAACGTGAAGGTTTTGGCCACAAACTAACTCTTTCCCTTTTCTTCAGTATTTTTTTGCCTATCGGCTTCTTTAATGACCTTTTCTCAACCCTTCCCCCTAGAGATTGGCCTTCTTTTCTAGTCTCCTTTGCTTGTTTTGGGGCGTCAGGGGCTTCAGTTCTCCTCTCGTAGGAGGTCCTTACTTTTCTACTTATGAATTCTTCCCAATGTTTGCCTTATCAATCTAAGGTGTCTAGTACAATCAATTTGATCAAACCATGATTGGTGACACAAATCTCGAGGTGTGTAGTAGTTTTTATAGCTACAGACATGTGCCTGATGTTCTCCAACAAAAAATATGGAATGTTAACCAGCTGCCTATGTCGTAGGTGGTTCAGTAACGCAAAATGGTAGTTAAAGATGGTTGTTGCCCTTCCCTCATAGGTGATATACTTAATAATGTACAGGGAAACATCTCCCCATGGCTAAGGGAGTGGAAATCTATCAATTCCTCTACCCTTCTTCTTGAATTGTTCTTCTCCTTGAAGGAACTCAACCTTAAGAGAAGTGTCATTGCTTTTTCTGCTGAACCATCATTTCCCCACAGTCTGTAGTGATGTTACATAGGAAATTACTTCCTTTGTGACTTCGATCTTTAACCCCAAACTTCCATCTAGTTTCTATGCATGTTCCAAGTGAATTCCATCACCACTGACTCTTCTGACCCCTTAAGTCGTTCGAAAAATTTGAACTAGCCTGCTTCCTTAAAGACCCGGAATGCCTTAGGGAGATTATCCAAAGCTTCCATAGAAGTGGGATCCTATCGAACTGTTGCTCCTCCCATCTCTACCCCAACACTCTGTACTCTGTTCTAGCTATGAGATTTTGGAATGAAGGTGCAACACTCACTGAGCTTGATGTTAGGGTAGTAAAAGGAAATGAAACAAGGATTTTGGGTTAAAGAGGATTGTATTGTAGACGGTATGGTCTATTATTGGTCTAGATCATGGAGATCTAGCGAATGTGCTTTCCATTCTTGGCATAATTGGAATAAAATGGATAATGATGACAATATTTTAATAATGATTATTGATTTTAAATTCGAGATCATAGATTATGAAATGACTCATCCTCTCCCTTGAGTTTAATGTGATGCCTGTCCTCCAGTGTCTAAAGAGATTCCGTTTTTGGTTGCCATAATTCTTAAATAGAGGACAAAAGTGATATACCTTTATGTGATGTAACTGGTGTGATGTGGCAAAAAACTGGTAACAAGAATTGATCCCAACGATGATGTGCTAATTGTATCAGTTTCTCCCGCAGCATAGCGCTAATGAATGCTCTTCATTTTGTAATTGTGGTTGACGATTTCGTTGATGTGGCTACTTACAAATTGACATTTGTTACATGTGTAACATCAACCTGGTTTCCATGCTATTTGTACATCCATGTTTTATTTACATAATCTTCCTAAAAATACTTACAAAAATAATTTACAAACATATTATAATAGCACTTATAACAACGTAAAAAGTAGAATATACATGGGTTACATAATGTTGTTACAAAGGAAAAAGAAATGTGTAAGAACCACCACATAGTGATTTTCAGCTGTCACAATTGGTCTTTCTGCGCCACAAAAGAGGTTTTCACGGCTAGATTTGTATTTATTGTTTTTATTGTTGTTGTTGTTGTTGTTATTATTATTATTTTTCCTGGGTGTAACAGCCACTAACAGAAGTTATTTTAGCTATTACACTTATTGGAAATTTAAGAAATTGGTAGCAAAGGGGAATTATCCTCTTCCTTTTTAATCTGAAGGTCAGAATTTGTGACAATGTTGATGAATGATTCCTTTGAAGCAAGGTTATGATATAGCCGAAGATGATGCCCATTGGCAAACAATGGTGTTCTAGCACTATAAATGGTTACTAAATTTATAGACCCATTGTCAAAGGTTATGTCAACTTCATAAGGACCTAGCTACTTGGTACAGAGCTTCCCTTTAAAATTCTTAAATCTTGAATCATATAATAGAGCCCAATCTCCTTTTGAAATTTCTTCCTTTTAATGAATTTATCATGCCACTTAGCCCTTTGTTGTTGGACAATGTCCATTTGCTAAATAGCAACTAACCTTTTCTCATCAGTTGAATAAGCTGATTCAACCTTTTTTTTGTGTTGTTGTCAGATCTAGATTTACCTGCAGTGTTGTTCTCGATGTCTTAATTTTGAACTCTATAGGAAACATAGGATTTTTACCATGAACTAATTCATATGGTGAGAATCTCGTAGTGTTCCTCCATCTTCCAGTATGCCAGCAATTCTTCTAGGAGTTTATTAGCCCAATTCCTTTGATGTCTAGCTACGATATTGGTAAGAGTACCCAAAATAACCTTGTTGGTGCTTTCTAGTTGGCCATTTTCTTGCGAATGGTAAGGTAAAGTGATTCTATAACAGATTTTATATTCCTCAACTAGGTTCTGAATCAAATGAGATGTAAATTGGGGTCATCCATTTGTCACTATTTCCCTAGGTACACCAAACTGGACAAAAATATCTTCAAACAAGAAGTCTGAAACAGCCTGCTCTGTAGCTTTGGTTAATGATTTTTCCTCAACCCATTTGGTGAAATAATATGTGCAAACTAGAATGTTATATTTTTGTTGTGATGATGGGTTAGTTGGTCCTACAAAATCCAAGGCCCATTTCTCAAATGGTTCTAAGACTATTTGAGGTTTCAACGCCATCTCATTTGATTGGAGCGGTTGACCCATTCTCTGGCAGTTGTCACATCCCTTCATGAATTTCTTAGCAGTTTGGAATATCGCGGGACAATAGTATCTTGTCAAGAGCACCTTAGATGCTATTTTCTTATCTACAAAGTGTCCTTCGCAAGGTTCCTCATGACAATCTTGGAGGATATAAAAAATTTCATCTTCCCTTACTCAACGTCTGATCTGATGGTTTGGCCGAGTGTAATAGATATTTCCTTCTATCCATGAGTATCTAGCACTTCGTTGGACAATCCTTCTCTTTTCCCTGTGGGATAGGTGTTGAGAAATGTTTCCTACAGCAAGATAATTATATATGTCTGCATACCATGGTCAATGAAATGAAATAGAAAAAATATATTCATCTAGAAAAGAATCCTCAATAGGCATGCTTTAACTTCCAACATTCAGCCGAGAAAGAAAATCAGCCACCACATTATCTTTCCAAGGTTTATCTAGGATAGTTATATCAAATTCCTATAACAACAATAACCACATTGTAACCCTACCATTAGTGATTGGTTTTTCATCAAAAAATGAATGCCAGAGTGGTCAGTGTGTAAAAACACTTGATATCCTGTGATGTAGTGCCAAAATTTGTTGATGGAATGCACTGCCACAAGGAATTCCTTCTCGGTCACTGTGTAATTAAGCTCAGTTGGAGTCAAGTTTTTTCTTATATAATAAATGGCATATGGTTTCCTGTCCTCCAGCTGGCCTAGAACGACTCCCACAACAGTGTCAGATGCATCTATAGCTATGTGGAATGGCAAATTCCAATTTGTTCCTCATAAAACAAGATTTGCTGATACAATCTTTTAATTTCACAAAGTCTTTCTTGCATTTTCCTATCCATACAAATTCTACATTTTTCATAAGTAAAGTAAATGAAGGAGATGCAATCTTCAAATTTTTTTCTATAAACCTCCTATACTACCCTGCATGGCCCAAGAAATTATGTACCTCTTTCTGTGTCTTGGGAATTGGGATTTTCAAGATTACCTCTATCTTGGAAGGGTCCACTTTAACCCTGCGAGCTTAAATAAGATGCCCCAACATGATCCCTTCATTCATCATCATGTGAAATTTCTCTGTACTCAAAGCAACATTAGTCTATTCACATCATTCTAATACTTTTTCTAAATTAACTAATATTGTTTCGAAGGCATCCCCGTAGAGTGTAAAATCATCCATGAAGACTTCCATACATTCATTCAACAAATCTAAGAAAATTCCCATTAACACCCTTTGGAAAGTTTTTGTTGCGTTACAGAGTGCAAAAGGAAGAAACCTGTATGTGAAAGTTCCCCAAGGACAGGCAAAGGTCGTTTTATCTTGGTCTTCCGGGGCAATATGTATTTGGCTATACCCACTAAACCCATCTAGGAAGGAGAATTTTTTTTTTTTTTTTTTTTTTTTTTTTTTTTTTTTTTTTTTTTTTTTTTTTTTTTTTTTTTTTTTTTTTTTTTCTGCACATAGTATTAATGACCTAGTCTATGAATGGCAAAGGAAAATGGTCTTTTTGGGTAGCCTTGTTAATTTCTCGATAATCCACATAGGTCCTCCACTTGTCGTTCATTTTGGGGACAATGACAAGAAAAGATACGCATTGAGTGTCATAAATGGGATAAACGAAGTTGGCATTTAGGGCTTTTTGCAATACTTCTTTTACTACCTTGTTGGCTTGTTGGGGCTGACCCAAGTTCATAGCTAATTAGCCAAACAAATTCTGGTACTACTGGCCCTTTCGGCAAAGTCCACGCAACGCAGACCGAGGTTTCACCCAAAGTAGTATGGGATTGTGCTAGAACTAGGTTTCTGCACCCTTGAGATGTCTAAGGGGTTCGATTGGTCCCACTGGGTATCCCTGTGCATAGGTCACTCCGCGCATTTCTTTTTCCCTTACGCCCTGACACAGTGCCTTCATACAACCCTAACCAGGGACTATGGAGCTTCCATGCTACTAGATCCATGCTCAGTGCGATCTTAGTTATCCTCTTATACCAGTTAATTACCTTCGCATACTTTGATGTATTATGCTATAATTAGTTAAAAATTCAAATAAGTTTGCACAGCCTATAAACAATAATACTTGCAAATTATACCTAATCACATATATTAAACAGGAAAAGATGCATAGAAATATGGTAAAGTTTCTCTTTATTGATTCTTCCAATGGTTACAGAATTGACCTACCCTATGCACTCAACTACAAGGGTTCACGCACTTAGCTACAAACTACTAGGCCTTTGTGCACTTAGTTGTAGAACTTTCCCCTACTCTATGACCCACATACACACTTTACACATTGACTCAATCACTTAGACCTTCCTTACCCTTCTATTCTATCTTCTCTTCGTTATCTTATACCCTTAGAGCCTCGATATATTTATAGAATCCCATGGTCTATGGACCATGGGTAGGTCTATCTAGCCGACATTACATTACAAAAACTAGGGCAGACAACCTTGTGACTCTATTATAACTTCGTGCCCCGCATCTACAATTCATAAAGCTTTTACAAAAGATTCGGTCAAAACTTGGGCTTTAAGCCCCAAAACCTGCCTTGGGGGGATTCCATGTCCAACAGGCCCCTAACAAAAATAGAAGGACTCACCCTTGAGTCACTCTATCGGTGCGAAGATCTTTGCATGGAGTCCTTCCAATTCTACTAGAGCTACAGCAAGGTTGGTAATGCACTGAGCTACTGCCTGCTGGACCTGCTACATGCATTGTTCTGAGACCGCTGTGTCAAAAGTGCTTCTCTGCATCAGTGTGTGTATCCCCTGCATGTGTGTGGGGTTGCCTTCAATTTCTATTGTGATGGTGAAGGCCTTGTTGATCCAAGGATGAATGCGTGCCTTCAGGACTGCTTCCTTGTGTCATTCCACATCCACCTGTTCTTTCATCTCTTTGGCCCGTTTCATCCATGCAAGCCTCTAAGTCAGGGCCACCATCTACGCAGTTCCTTTCACACTGTCATACTGCTATTGGAGTTCTTGCGCCTCTATCTCTAAGCACTGGATGTTGGGATCCTCCTGCAGATTTGTGAGGACCTCAAATGATTCTTCCAACATGCTGGTGTAGTCTCGCACTGCATTGCCAATTTCTTCTAGTCCCACTGTGATAGCGCTAGCGCGTTGTTCTCAGACTTCCAGAGGGGTGGATAGTTGTGCCTTTAACTACAGCTCAGCGATCTGAAGGTTCAGCTCCAGCTGAACCTTTGTCAATTCCTCCCTCGCCTTACGTACCCCTGTTGCTTACCTATGGATGTGCACCTCTACTGGTGTGTCTACTAGGATGGCCAGCTCCAGGACGCTTAGACAAGCTTCATCTATTACCTATACTAGCTATCGATTCTATGACACCACTTCATCGCGCTGCAAGATCAATTGTTTTATATTGATTTTCTGCTCACTGAGGACTTGTAGTGCACGACTCTCCCTAGCTCGTAGTTCTACAGTTATCCCATCTTGTAGAACATATAAGGTCTCTCACGAGAGTGAATCCATATTGATACTGAGACCCTTCAGCATGCTAACTGTAGGCCTATCAACCTCATTTTCTATCAGTAGTGCCCTTTCTAGCAGTACTATGGTGTTCGTCACCCGAGCGTACAACATCTGTTCTGTTGCCATTGTTCTAACTGTGAGGCTGGTTGAAAGGGTACCAACCTAAGGAGTGTACACCTGCAACTCCTGTAGCTGCGCCCTAAGGGTCCCCAACGCAATCCGGTTCTCTTGTATAAAATCCTAGAGGGCCTCAGAGGTGACATTGTGTATTGTTTCACCGATGTCATGCAGATTACCCTCAGTAAGGGTGATCAGGTCCATAGACAACTTCAATGCCTTGACCTACTTGCGCAAACTTGCCCGCTCGATCAGGTGCAGGCACTTAAACTTGTTGATGTGGTTTGTGGGTCCATGCCTTCCCCTTCTTCCTCTGCTTCCTATCCATGCTAAGGTGACTTTTGGCCCTCACGAGCCTTAGTGGCTGCCTCTTGCATTGTTGTTGCTACTGCAGCCTTTTCCTGTTTAGTTTCTGTTTGTGCAGCTTCCCACATTTCTCACGTTTCCGCTGCTTTAGCCTCCTTCCTTCTTTCTTCTGCCAACTGGGAAATGCGCATTTTGGCCTCTTCTTTATTCCTTTGTGCCGCTGACTTCTCTATCTCCACAATGTCTGGGGCGCGCCACTCCAGTGGCCATGTCTCCAGGACATTGAATATGACATCATTTGTAGCTACAAAGGGTAGCTTCCTCCATTATTTGGCTGGGTCCTTGCGTGCTCTAATGTAAATGCTATGGATGTCCACTTTAAATTCTGCAAAACCCTAAAGGATGTTGTAGATAGTGGGAGACAACCACGGCTTGTGGTTCATCCCCATTCTGAGTTTCATCTCCATCAATACCCATAATATTTTACTATCACGGATCCTAGTGGCATCCTTTGTGGCCCATAGTGAAGCATACATCATGGCCTCCGACATATCTCTATCAATTGTGGGGAATTGTCTATCCTTTGGTAATTCCCCTACCACGAGCACTATGGACAATAAAAGCCATGCATAGTGGAATGTTTTGCCCTGTTCTTGAGCTTTGTGGCAATTCTCCAAAAAACCCTTACAAAGGAACTCAGACCAGTTAAACTGGACCCCCTCCATGCACTGCTCAGCCAGAGTGACCACAGGTGTGGGTACCTCGTCTGTGTTTCACTTGCGCATAACCTTACCGAATAGTATTTGGGTTGCCACTTTCATTGCTTTGTCATTAATGTTGGATATGGTGTAACCCCTTTTCTTCTTTGCCAGCTTGTACTTCTTCTTCATGGCCTCCACGATGGCCAAGTCATTTCTCTTCCCTTCCGAGATGTCCCTAGGGTCCTCCCCTTTGCATGGAAGCTTGGAAACGTAGTGAATCAAGTTTTCCATGATGGGGATGGGATGCTTCGGCCACAAAGACCCATCATGCACCAAGCAAAGCAACTGCCTGATGACGAAAATGGTTATTGGGGCACAGTGGAAATGCGGCACCTAGAACAGGTTAAGTAGCTCATCCTTTTCTACTTCGTGCAACCAATTTTGCGGCTCTAACTCTGTAACCCCCACCACAATGTTCTTCTTGGGCTTCATGAGGTGTGAGGTCACAAGGTGAGGGAATGTCTTGTGGTAAGTGAGGTCCCAATCTTCGAACTTTAAGCTTGATGCCCATCCTAGGTGTGTGCCCTAAAAAATAATGTTATCTAGGAGGAGCGGGGTCTGGAGTGAGCTCTTGGTTTCATCAAGGTCCTTGGGCACTTTAGCCTTCCCTTTCTGTGGGGGGACATAGACTAGCAACGTTTTCAGGGGGTGCACAGGCTCAGCTTCCTCCTTCATGCCTTCGTCCTCGTCCTCTTTGATAATTAGGCCCTCCAGGTGTTCTTCTTCTTCATCGGTATCTATGGTGTTGACTTCCCCTTATCCTCCATTGACAGCTTGGTGCACAGTAGGTTCCACGGGGACACACGTACGAGGACCATTGCTTTTTTTTCCTTCTTGGGTCTTGGCATGCATAGTGATTTTGGGATTTCTACCAAAATCCCGGCACGTTTTGGAGCATCCCCCACAGTTAAGGTTTGCACAGCCTCTTCAGTGGTCATTTTTGTTGTCTCCATAACTTCCTCAGCTGTTGCCATTATGTTTGTTCAGAAATCTAGCACTCGCGAACTCAAGGGATCAATCAACGCTTGACACACAACAATTAAGTCTCTGCTCAATATCTCAATTTGCAAATGACCAAGTGCAATTTGTTGGGAAGCCTCTTGTAATTTATAGCACTTTTTGAATTTGAATTTGACCATTCCCCCAAATCCAGTTCATTAATGCTCCCTTGGCGGCAAATTTTCTTAAATATTACCCATAAATCACATTTTAAATGCCTATTGTCCACTCCATTTGGCCTCAAGTCGAGCATCCCATCATGAATAGGGACTTCAATAGTCACTTTCTGGCTAACCCGTGTGGCAGCGTAGCCCCCCGTGCACAGGCGTGACCTTGTGACTCTTTTCTTTTGCGCATAGCTCCAACATTGTGTAGCTACCAGGCATAGTAGTTTATAGTCTCGTGTTTCCTTTCAACTGCCTGGAGCACTAAGATTATACTTCCTTCAACTAGATAGGTGGTCACATCACCCGTGTAAAGTTTCATCCTATCATCCATCATGCTTCTTGAAAAATACCCACCTTTTATTACTATGGTTGGCATTGCGCACTTTGTCATTTACAACGCGCTACCCTGGTCAATTTGCTTAGTGATGTGCGGCCCAAGCCAAGGCATTAGACTAATCAATTTGCAGCGATAGGCCTCAAACCTGTTATCATGATCATGTGCATCTTGCCTTATCACCCTAGCTTTTTTACCAAGAAAATCTTCCTTTACCTCGTCCTCTAGTTTCTTGACTTCCACATCCACCAGAGCACTTTTCTTTCTTAGGTGTACCCTTTCATCCTCAAGATCCTAGAGTCTAGAATTTCCTAGTTACATTTCTTCTTCCAAGGTCCCGTGAATCATCATATCTACCAGCACTATCATGTGTGGTCCAAGATTTCCAAGTACTATTGGACATACAGTGTTTTCTTGATACTCCAGCCTTGGTAGTGCCTGTGCGGTCAGGTGCTTGCACACAGTCCTATAATCCCATATAACTACTGGTACGCACAGGTCCCAGTCAGTCTACTTCATATTGTGGACCTTGTTCAACACTTTGTGTACTTTGTAAAAGGATTCCTCATTGATATCCTTCTGCACACTTGGTCTTTCCATCAACTGGAAGGGTCGTTCGTGCCATTGCCTTACCCGCACCTGCTTACTGATTGTGTTTCCTACTACGAGGACAGTGTGCATTCATGAGGTTTTGCACCATATGCCTGTATCCACCTCGATAGGTGGGTGTGTGGGCGGGTTCATCCATCATACTTTTCTTTCAATCACATCTGAGGCTTCCTAAACCATATGTGCATCATCCTTCTAAATTCATGCCAGTGCTCAAAACTTCGTTGGTGTGTACCCCATCATCTTGTGGGCATAGCTCGTAGTACCCATTTTAGAGCATCGAGACACTGCTATTCTAGTACTTCTCTTTAAAATTTGTTTAGGAAGTCATCCATCTCACTTAACCCATCATATGTAAAAAGATCTCTTATCTCTGTTGCTACGCAACACAACGATATTCTCATCATGTTACAGCTGAGCGTGGTTACCTTGTGTAACTGGTTCTACCATCGTTCTATCTCCTCGTCAGAATCTGATGTGTAGGAGTTTTCACGCTCACAAGTGATTCAGCCATCCGCAGTTGGATTTACACATTCTTTCTCGTGCACAGTTATCTTGTAGATGCTGTTATACAAAAATATCGTCACCTTGATTATTTGCAGTCCGTATAGGTCTATCACCACCTATACCAGCCTCCTAAGCAAGTCTCAGACCTCAGCTCTTCAAAACAAGCTTTGGAAATGAGAAAAAGACATCAAAAAAGCAATGTAACTCTGGTTCCGCACTTTCTCTCACTTTTTTCTGTGGGCCCTCACCTTTTATTCAGAGTACCTATGTACTTTTATGCTCTGTATGTAAAGAGGAGGGTGTGTACCCCTGTGAAAGTCAAAAGGCGCAATTTTTATCTTTAAAAACTCACTTTGAGTTAATTCTAGATGTTTCTAGAAGGAATTTTGACGTGGATTGTTCGCTCCAAAGTGGTTCATGCATCCCAAAAGAGAAGGAGCTAATCCCTTGTTAGGAGGAGTATCCTGTTGACAGGAGGATTCCTATCCTTTGAAGGAGGACCTAGTAATTCGTCCATTTGCACTTTAAATGAGGC
>APFE031130109.1:18270-112070 GCA_000404065.3 Pinus taeda
ATCCATAAATATCAAATGATCATCAAGTACCAGTAAGTCACCCAGATAACCAGATCCACAATAACAGAAAACTAAACCCAGAACACCTTCTGTGGCGCCTCCTGCGACGCCTCTTGCGGCGTCTCCTGCGGTGCCTCCTGCGTCGTCTCCTACGGCGCCTCCTGCGGCGTCTCCTCCGGTGCCTCCTGCGACGTCTCCTGCGGCGCCTCCTACGGCATCTCCTACGGCACTTCCACACTTCCGTAGCTGCAGCGCTCGAGATATCACCCTTCACAGATTCTCTTTCCAATTCACTTTCATATAGATCGAGCTTTTGAAACAATAACCGAATATTTCAGATCTTAAGGTATTCAACCTAAAAGGATACATAAGCCAAATGATCTCCTTTTCTTTATATAGGCAATCTCTTCCTCAAATCATGGACCAATACCATAGGCCAAAACCATAACAAACCAATACCATCAACTCAATACTAGGGATCAACACGTTTGTCGAGATGCCATGGTCCAAAAACCATAGGTTCAAATTCCAAGGACTAACTACCATGGACCAAAGCTAAGTTTTCCCACATGAAATAAACTTTTCTCTGCATAAAATTCCGTGAACTTTTCTCCACATGAAATAAACTTTTATAAACTTTTCTTTGCATAAAATTCCGTGAACTTTTCTCGTGCGTACTTCTTAATTCTCATCATATTGAGAGCCATGCCATGGGTGTTGCCATCAAGTAAAACATCTGTAACATATAACCATACCAGAAACATAATGCCAACAAAAATAATTTCCAAAATAAAGATTTATTTACAAGACTATCTATAAAATTAACACATTTAGAACTATCTGTTTAAGAAAAATTTTACACTTGAGACAGAACAAAATGTTCTAGGTAAGGCGAAGTATGAGCATTAAAATTTCCTAAGAAAGAGTCAACAAAATAGTTTCCAATTATATTTTTGTTGTATGATACAGGTTCATTTTCTCCTTCCAATTCCGTCACTATGTATTTTTGGTGTCTTTCTCGCTCAACCTTTATCTAATTTGGTTTACCATTGTAAGGGAGCCACATACGTGACCAATCGGTCACGAAGTATCCATGAAGCTTTTCAGACCAATCCATACTAAAAATTAAACAATAAAATTTGAGAATGTCTGCAACTAGAATATCAATAACTTGACATACCTTTGGATTAGATGATAGCCTTATGGTAACTTGATTTAGTTCACTGATTACTTCAACCTGCGATCGGTCAAGATGAACTATGCCTACTGCAGATTTTTGAGGTTGGACATTTAACATTGCACATATTGTTTTAGGTAAGATATTAGATGAAGCTCCTAAATCTACCAAACAATTATGCAAGTTTTTATTGAAAATTTCTTAAGTAAGAAGGAATGGGGGAGTATGGAATTCTGACCTACCTCCAATTAAAGCAATATAATTCGGATCAACTTTATTTACCATATTAGTTGGAGGTTTTTGCATCTCATGACAAACTTGTGATATTACAACGGCAGGAAGAGGTTCAACGAGTACTACATGTAACTCTTTCAAAAGTATCTTTTGTTGATGTTTCAATTTGCTCAATTCATAAAAAGTAATGTTAGCCCTAGTCTTCTTCATATATTCAACGATATTATACTCCATCTCATCAGAAACAATCAGTGTTTTTGATGGAGTTGAGGGATCAAATTGGACTAGGCTTGTTTGAGTTTCTTTTGGTGATGATTTCTTACCTGCGACTTTATCTTTAGATGACAATCTTGCGCTCTTCTGTTTAGGACTAGGTTGTGGAGGATCGAGTTGATTTCTACTTCTTGTACTAACTGGTAATACCTCTTGATCCTCTTCATCTAGAAGGGTGAAGTCCCACATTCCCTGTACTTCTACAACTTCATCTTCATCAATAGGTTCTTCGTTAGAAACTTCCTCTTCTTCTTCTTCTGATTCTTTGTTTGTTATAGATTTGGGAGGATTTGAATCAGTTGAGGTATTTTTTCTATAAGGCTTGTAGGGCTTTTTCGAAGAAGTCTCTGCTACTTGTTTCTTAATGTCAACCATTTCATTAGACATGGTTTTTAAGACTTTTTGTGATCCTTCTAAATCAAATGGGTCTTTTGATTACTTTTTCTTAGGATCATCTTTAAAAGTAACCTTCTTAGATTTTCTTTCATCAATAGCATTTTTCTTTTCTAAAGCTAAAATACGTTTCTCTACCGCTATCGCTTCCTTCATGTTTTCAGCTAATGCTGTCTTGGCAACCCTATCAATGAAGATCGCTATGTTTGATGGTAAAGCAGATATGTACCATTCACTTTGAACTTCTTTGCTAGGCTTGGAAGCGGTTGGAATTTTATTCAAAAGCTTGTTGAAACACGAGTTAAAATCTTTGACAGGTTCTCTTGATTCAACCTTTAGATTTGATAAATCATTGATCAATGTCCCTTTAGATCTATCATCACCGAACTTAGTCAAGAATTTCTCTTGGAAAATGTCCCAACTAGTGATGGATCTTGATGGTAATGAAAAATACCAGGTTCCATTTTCTCCTTGTAAAGTGTAAGGGAAAAGCCAAACAGCAACATCTTCATTAGTAACACCATTTAAATTTATCGATAACATAAAGTTGTTTATGTGTTCTTCTGCTAGCATGCCTACTTCAGGATTAAACTTAGGCAGCCATTTTTCAGGATGGGCCAATAATTGACTAAGGGGTTAGGCATTAAGACTACCCTCGGGTTATTCCATGGGGTTTGGGCCATTGTTGAACTACAAATAGAGGAAAGCGTAGACGAAGTCTCTTGTGGAAGGGATGAGGATGTTAAAGTTCTAGCACTCTGATGGACAACAATTTGAAGTGGAGGGGTGGATGGTTGGCTTTGCAATGGACAAGTTGGAATGGATGTTGATGATGAAAGAGTCTCACTATCAGACCCCTGAGGTGATTTCCTTGCTCTTTTCCTTTTACGTAGAGGTAATTCAGTTGGTTCGATACCAAACTTTTCACTCTACAATCTGGTTAGAGGATGAGAAGGAATGTATTGCGAAGTCACACTACCTTGAGATATTTCAGACTTTTGTGGTGATATGGAAAATCCTTCAAGTTTATGAATCAAATATTCAACTTCAGGAGGTTCAATAGTAGATTCCTCTGAAATGTTTGTATTTGTGGTAGTGGTTTTTGTTTTCTCAACTTCTCACTTAGGATTTAAAAATTTGGAATGCGATGGAGAAGTCAGGGGAGATGTTGAGGGTGATTTACTCTCAAAATGGTATTTAGATTTGCATTTACTAGCTATTCATAGTTTGGGGCCCTCCTTCTAGTGCCAAATATGTTGAAGCCCCGAAAATCAAGTCTACAACAAGGGGGATACCCACCTGATCTGGACCTTGAAAGCAACTCCTTTTCCATTTGGGATGGTGGGTCCAACTGGGGATAATGGGACCAGTTTCCCAATTTGTGTGTGTTGATTAATATAGATTTCTAAGTAAAAGTCTTTTAATCTAAGTCTAATTTAAAAATGAAATTGTATTCTAGTGAATAGAAATATTTAAGTTTAAAACTAACCTGGGATTCAATTTTTTTACTTGTGCAATCTAAAATAATTTCGAATAGCAATTGGTAATAAAGATCATTCAATCGCTGCAAGAAAAGAATTCAATAAAAATGAATTGTTTTGTATAAAAAGTTAGCCGAAAAAATTGTAAGAAGCATATCGCATAATAAGTCATTCATATATTGAGCATAAACATAATAGTCATCACCATACAAAAGTGCCAAATGATAACTCAAACATTCAAGCTTTCATATATAAATAACTAAGCATAAAATATTATTTGGACACATAAGAAGAAACCATTAAGAGATAAAAGTACCATTGATAACAAGTCCTAATCATAAGCTTCAACAATATAGATTTATCTCTTCCTAATTCAACATCTACTATGAGTACAAAAGTGCATTTCAGTAGCAGACATTAAACACAGATATCAATAAATCTTGTTCCATTCATTCATCCAAACCTCCTCTTAGGGTGTAGAAGTGCATGTTTTGAGGAAATGTTTTTCACAAATTTCAGAACCCTTCTCTAAATGCATGAGAGGGGTTAAAATACTACTTCATAAATACTAAAAATAGTTTATTACAAAAATATAGGAGGAGGTTTAAATGACCATCCTCATATAAGGCAAAAATAAATCAAAACTAAAACTAAAGCTGAATCTGAAAATTAACTATCTATGTATCTGTTCTCTGTGGTCACAAGCATTCAGCATCAGCTTGAGGAGTGTTGGTTGGCCGACCTCTGATTTTAGTTTCCCTGTGAAAATAGAATCGACAAGTGTTGGCACTATCTTCTCGACAGAGTTCGTAAGGCATTTGAGAGTTGTGCATTCACTATGCAGTTTAACCAAGTATTGCCAGTAATTTTCTCAATTTAACTTGGTTAACTTCTTAATGGACTCTGCCCTTTCCTCAGCTTTCCATATCCAGCTTGTCTACAGTTGTTGTGCTGGGAGAAATCCTGGTGCAGTCTTTGAAATGAGATTTGCTCTGTGCAGGTTTTTATTCACACAGTCAATGATATTGTTTTCCATTGTGGCTACTTCTTCTGCTGCTATGCATCGGACGCTGAATGGAATCGCTAGATTTCAGCCAAATTCACTTACCGCCTAAGGGTGCACCTGATAAATACCATCGGTTTTGGGGCGTGGTTCCCACCTTTAGCCTTTAGCGCTTTTCCCCATGCTTTTCCGGCTTACATGTGACCGAACGCTCAGGGGCTTTCCTTTTCAACGGATTTGCCAAAAGATGCGCGATTAGCAGTAAGCGCTAATCGCGTATTAGAAAATGCTTCCTTTTTCTAATCCAAGCCTCCTAGGTGTTATTTTCACCTCTTGCGTGGTCTTGATGGGCCTTGGTCAGTGCGCTTTTCCCTTTTTTTCAATGGTTCTTCCCTTACTGACCAGGTCTTAGTGCACTCCGCCAAATCTTCGTTTTCCTTGGCAAACTTTTCTATGAATTGCTTGTTGTAGGTTGCCTGTGACTCTGGTAGACGATACATAAGACTTAAATCTTGTGTAGTGAATGACCCAATGAGGTCTTGGCCTCGAGTATTGAATTGTCTATTTGTTATATCAGTATTGTCCAGTACCCACTTGACCATGTCTGTGTATGGAATAATCTTCGTTCTTGCTGCTATTCAGTGCAAGAATGAACATGCAAGTTCAATGATTGATGCCTCAGATGACCTGCATGAGTCTGTTGTTTCTTTAACCTCCATAACTCTTGGCTTTTCTTCTTTGAGCAAACTATACATGCCTTCCCAAGTAGTTATGCCGGCATCCTTGTTACAGGTGGTGTCTGTGTATAAGGGTGTCATCTCTTTGTCCTCTACAACTGGAGCGTTTCCATTCTTTCCCATTACGTTTTGCACACTGCTGCGTATATTACTCTTCTTGCTGCTCCTACAAATTTACAAGTAAGGAAGGAGATAAAGTGACAGGAAAGCTCTTTAAGTCTGAAAACATATCAAATATACCACCCTATGTGAAATAACCTTTCGATCAGATTTAAATCTTATCTCATAAATGACCATCAACTAACCATTAAATTGACATTAATGCCCATAACTCGGTATCGGATTACAAGAAAAACTTTATTGAACGATGAGCCCTATAGATCTGCGATAAAGCTATTTTGCGATTTGCTTCGCAATATCGCAGATCGCAATATTGCTAATCCATTTTATCAACAATCATTTATCAACTTGTGCGTCTGTGAGATGCGATTTGCGAGATGTCTTAACGCATGTCACCGGATCAGGATATTTTACCTTAGGTGATACTTGCGGCGTATGAAAGCTGCGATGCGTGATGGGTCTTTAAGGTGCGTAATCTCGCATCGTGTTTTCTCAATTTCTGAAGTTTGTTTATATGATGTCCTACATTATCTTTTGCGATGTGATGTTTTATTGTTAAGAGAACTATTTTATTTAGAACTTATCATTAAACATAAATTTTGTCGGTTTAGCGGGTGTTTTCCTAATTTTATGATAGAATGTTTTATTGAAAGGGAAAAATAAGTGCTAGTTTTTTATTTTTTAGAAGGGTCTCCATTTATTTAGCTTTATTACTAAAACTAAATAAAAAGGGGGGTTGTTGCTAGCCACAACACAGCTCCAAGTATAATCCCATGATTATCTATTCGATGAAGTGCCTAGGTTTCCTTACTTTCTTTTGAAGAGTCGACCATTTCTCTTTGATGAATTGTATTACCTATCATTCCGTTGACCCTGGAATGATTTGTTTGTCTTCATCAAGAGAAGTGTCTCTACCATTTAGACACTCCTTTGCATAATGGTCAAACTTATTGTAACTAAGGCATCTGGCTTTCCTTCCATCCTTAGATCTAAACTTCCCAATGAAGTGACTTTTAGGTAGGCCATCGGAAATTTCCACTACCCCATTCTGATAATATTCTCTACTTCATTTTCACCCTTAGTGAATTAGAAGAGGGGTGAGGTACCCATTGATCCTTTTGTCCTATCCCAAGTGTCTTTGGTGATTGCTCTTTCACTCTTGCTTGGGCATTGTCTTCACCTCAACTCCGATACCATGTTAATTTTAGGTATGTTCTGTGCTAGAGAAATTTATTTAAATTTTCACAGTTAGCAATCACAACAGCATTAAAGTAAACTACAGATAGAACATAAATATAAATCGCAAAATACAAGCCAAGACAAGAGGACACAAGATGTGGCACCAACTAGGGACAAACCCCACAATGTGGGGAAACCCTTGATCAATTCTTCTTTTATGTTCTTCAAAGTTCAGCAAAGAAAGAGAGAGAGAGAGATAGTACATTTACAACAGAAGTCAACACCTTGACTTATCTAGATCTAGCATAGATCATTTCGTATAACGATGAGATCATTTGAAGACATTCTGCTTCAACTGATTCTCCAAGGTGACTTCTTCAGCTATCATCGTGCTGCATCTGTTCGTCTTGTTACACCATTTCATGCTGCACCATGCTGCACTAATCATGATTATTATCATGCTGTCCTTCATTTCCATGATCTCATTCAACATCATGCTGCCCATGTCCATGACCTTATCCATCATTGTGCTATCCATACTAATGTGCATCATCATCATGGTGCCACCCTTGCTAATGTGCACCATCATTATGCTGCTACCATTGCTAGTGTGCATCATCATTACACTACTACCCTTGCTAACGTGCATCATCATTATGCTGCCCTTGCTAATGTGCATCATCATTATGTTTCTGCCCTTGTTAATGTGCATCATCATTATGCAGATGCCCTTACTAATGCGCATCATCATTATGCATCTGCCCTTGCTAATGTGCATCATCATTATGCTACTACCCTTGCTAATGTGCATCATCATTATGTAGTTGTCCTTGCTAATGTGCATCATCATTATGCAGATGCCCTTGGTAATATGCATCATCATTATGCAGTTGTCCTTGCTACTCTCTATGACCCTTGAATGTTGGTCCTTGTACCCTTCTTGGACAACGTGTTAGGGCCTGTTGAGAAGGCTCCTTGGATAGCATAAGGTATAAGGCTTCTATACCTTCTTGACAACGTGTTAGGGCCTATTCATAAGGCTCCTTGGACAACATATTAGGGCCTATTCATAAGCCTCCTTGGACAGCGTATTAGGGCCAGTTCATAAGGCTTCTTGACAGTGTGTTAGGGCCTGTTCATAAGGCTTCTTGGATAGTGTATATCATGCCCCTCCTTAACCACATTGATAGCCTTGGCTGCAGCTAGGGCATGCTTGATTACAGCCAGAATACTCCTTATTGGACTACGGATGAGGGCTCTTCAAGAGCAGCGGGTCAGGCCTGCAGTTAGGGAACTAAGGACTGCAAACAAGGCCTCCCCTTTACTGCGTGTAAGAGCCTCCTTTAGCTACATAAAGAACCCTCCTAGACTTCAACTTTGGACAACGTATGAATCTCCTTAGATTCTATTTGTTGCGTAGATCAACCTGTGGCTAGGGCATCACCATTAGGCCAACGTATTAGTCTTGGTGTCTCACCCCTTCTCCAAAAACCCAAGACGTGGAGAGGGGGAGATCACCTTAAGAATGTGAGTCACAAATGAAATCAAATCCTCTTCTATTTATATGAAAAATTTATAGGTTGAATAGACATGACGTTTGGGATTCTTGAGCCTACATAAGTTGTTCGTTGGCTTGCTAATAATTCCATAATCAAAATAAATTCATATCTCCATAAATACTTATCAGAATCGGATGATCTTTAGATCAATCTTACACCTCTCGATGAGAGGGATCCAATAAAAATATCATCTTCCATAAATAAGCTAACCTATATGTATTTTGGCCCTAGTTTCCAATTTTAACAACCATTGTGTACATGCCACTATTCGGTAAAGGAGCATCCTGTTCTAAATGGAACTAATGTTGGATGTTCCGTTTTGGGGGAAATCCTCTCATTTCCTCAAAAAATCGATGATGGTCAAAAATAATTTCTAACAATTCTTTCTTATGATGAGGATCACAACCTTTGAAAGTGTCAAACATCTTGTCCTCTTTCGCTCTCACCTTCATGAGCATGCACCCTTTGCTGGAATTAACCAGTCGTTTAATCTATCCTGCACTTACAAGGCTAGCACTGAATTTCGTATGATGGAATCTAACTATATATTCTACCCCATCCTTTATGAGGTGGTATTTATTTTTGTTCTGAAAGAAAACTGCCTTTCTGTCATATAGATACAGACTTCCCAAGATAATTCCATAGATATCGAAAGGCACAACATCTAACTCTACCTCATCAACTAATTTGGAAGCAATAACAAATATAGCCCTACCCTACTTAGTTACTTGTAATTTTTCTTTATCTCTTACCTAACCAAGCGGGTATGGACTCAAATGAGGCTTATTTTTGAGGCCTAACTTTTTCACTAAGGACTCGGAGATTAAATTTTCTTGGGAACCTGAATCGAACAGAGTTTCCACCGTTGTGTGTTTTATAATAACGCTAATGTGGAATAATTAAATTATTTTTTTCTCATTATTTATATTCTCATTCAAATAACTAGTACTTTCAATTGAATCATAATTATTACTAACAAAAAGAGTACCTCTTGTGCCCACTACTGTGATCAATGTCTTGTCTCCGAAATCTGATCTAGGGTCCTATTACGCTGTTGCAAATATGTTATGCTCTCCCTTTCCACTGAATCTCTTTGGTCTCATATCTAGACGTAGCTTCCAACAGTGGTTCTCATCCTGAACTTCTCCCTTGAAATGAGTTCAATATGGCGTTGCTCCGTCCCCTTTCTTCACTGTGATGGTCTTATTATCCTTCACCTTTCCTTTATTTTGGAATTTTCCATGTTGAGGGTTGAACAATGTTTTCTTCTCTTGATCATCTCTTTCATTATTGCCTCAAATTTCAAGATGAATCACCTTTACGTTGGATGCATAAATCATAGTAGGCTCAAACAACAATAGTGAATGTCTTATGTAACTATGTAATGCACCAACATACTAAGTTACAGTCTTGGGCGAATCTAATGAGATGCCCAAACGCAATTATTATTTCCAAAATTATTCAGTGAATATTTGTACATTTTGGCCTTTACCTTGTCTTAGATATTTCCATTAGATTAGTCATTTTGTTTATAACCCAAAGGGTAAAATTGGTATTTCAATGAAGAAATAAAACTATACCAAGAGGAAAGAAGGTTACTTGACTTTTTGCTACCCTTCTGCAACTTTCTCTCCCACCAAATGAGAGCAGTGCCACTCAACCGAAGAGATGCTAACTAGACCTTTGCCTCATCTTCTTCGATCTGCTGAATCTGACAGTAGACCTCTATATGTCTTATCAAATTATTATGTTTTTTTGCACTACACTCTCCATTGTACATGGTCAGGTCAAACTTTGCATCTGTCTTGAAGAATATTTTGTTAGATGTGTGCTTGGAATCACTATTAGAGTGATGAGAACTATCACTTGAAGAACTATGAGAGGGAGGAGGCTCTTCTCCACCACCTTCATGATTTTTTGACCTATTGTCATTGACATCTTTCTTCTCGTGCCCAAGTGCCTTCTCATACTCTAAAAACAACTTGTCCACATTCTCTGTCATATTGTAGAATACCTTGCAGACATTATGTTCCTCTTCCCAATGAGCTTCTTGATTTTCCATGTTTCTTCTTCATTGTGCACGTCTTTCTTCGGGATCAAAGGACTCAAGCTTTCCTTCACCTTTTCATAGCTTGTTCCGGGTTAGCATATACTCATGCAATTCGCATCAACAAAGACATGCTCTGATACTAAACTTGATCCAAGATATTTTACTTATAGATGCATCAGAATTACATGAAACAGAGCTTATTAACCACGAAACTTAAAGCACATAAAACCATTAAGAAATAAAAAGATAAGTATGAAAACATGACACATAGATTTTATTATAGAGTTCATCCAATTCGGACTACGTCTCCGAGCCCTACTCAATAGGGGAGGCCTTCACTCATTTAGTGGCATAAAAATAGATAATGTACAAGAAACATTCATTTACGATCCTTATACCTCCAATATGGAATATGGGAAAAGAATGGAGAGCTCAGCTTCAGAAATAGATAGTACCACTAAAATCTTGGAAAAATTTCATGCATAATCGCCTATCTAAACACCCAATTTAGAGAAATGAAGCTTTTGCACCCTCTCAGAACCTCCCTGCTACTTAAGGCAAGGTTCTAGCCTGTTGTTAGGTCGGGTTATTGTTGCACACAATGTGTTCAAAACTATCACGCCAGTCTCTCCCTTTTTCCTCTGCGGACAATCCATTACATATGTTTGATCGGCTAACTCCTCAATCTTGGTTGTTCTTAACAAATGACAAGTATAGCAGGTAGGCGGTTTTTCTACATCGAGGATCTTAGACCTGGAATATTTTACAAGTAATAACCTGTTTAAACATAAAAAAAAACATCTTAAACGCACATTAATCCTTAACCCGATGACTTTACTATAGAGAATCAATGTTCTTTTTTTGAATTGGTGGACACTCCTATTCCTTTACATTAATCGATGAGAGAAAAGTGATAAATGTGGACTCGTCAGCAATTATCATCTAAAATATAATATATATCAGATCCAAAAACCCCATCGCAAATTACAATCGACAGAACAAGGGTGGTACTTGTTATTGGGGTACTACGATGTGTGATGTGCGATATGTGATATCGCAATGACGATCTGATCCTGTAGGGGCCGATTCTATAATGTCATTCCTTGGGATATTTGATATGCATTTTATTTCATCGCGACCTGATACTGCTAGGGCTCGATTATTTACCACCAACCTGCCTCCAATCTATGATTATGATATTGCAAATCGCAACTCAGTAGTACTGGGGCCAATTTACTTAAGCATGAACCCCTTCGTTACGTGATCTGTTAAATGTGGAACCAATGGTGGTCTGCCACTTGGCACTTCCCCATTTGATGAGAGTTTTTCCACATCAACTTCACATGCCACCTGTCCAAGTCAACTCTAAACTTTGACTTGCTCTAGTTTCTTCAGATGAGCTTAGATTCGAGTGTCATTTGCATCATTGGAATCAGGAAGAGGAGCACCTCAATATAATGCTAAGTTTATCTAGATTATTCCATTTGATTTTTGAGCCTTGTTACCATGCCACTAGTACTTTTTAGAGATCCACTTGGATCAAGTAATAGAATGCAACCTACATTGGTATTCTTCAAGGGGAATGAGTTTGTCTAAAATTCCTCTTAAGCTTGGAAGTCATTTTTGATGTAGAATATTGAACTTCTTGTGAAATTTCTGAATGTTGCCTTCTAGATTATGACATTTATTTTCTAGCGGTAGCATAAGATTTCTTTTAGTGAGAATCCTTCTCACTTCCAAGGTTTTTTTAGTTCTCTCCTCTATTTCAAATTCTTTTGGTTCTTCCCTTGTCTTTGAATTTATAATTCTAGGTAATGATGTAGCCTCTACTAGTTTTTGACCTAGGTATTTCGTTACCTCTACAATCGCTCTCTTCAATATTTCCAATAGCTCTTCCTGTTCTAAAATAATTTCAATAGAAGGCCACAATTTGGTCATAGATTCATTAATATCTAACCATATGTTTTCCTTGGCCTATGAAATGGTCTGAGCAATAACAATCTCATTTTCTAGAGACTCTATTATTTGAGTTAGCCCATGAGTTTTATGAAGCTCTACTAAGTAAACATTATAAATATTTAACTTTTGTTCTTGGAGATTGTATAATTGAGCCTTCAACTTCTTAATGGTTTGATCCTTGATGGAGAAACCTCCCATTGCTTTGGCTAAATTAGTTATTGAGTATGTGGAATGTGTTTCCACTACTATAGTTTCTTAAATAGAAGCCCCTGCAATTGGAGTTGTTGAAGTACCTGCAACAGAAGTTGTTGCTATAGGAATAGCTATTGCCACATCTTCTTGCTGCTCTTTTTCCTTCAATAAACCTTCTAGTTCATTCTCCATCCTCCGAAACTGTAAGTTCTATTCAAAAATGATTTTGAACATGTTCTCCTTTTCCCTTTCCAACTCACCTACTCATTTCCTCTAACGATCTTCAATAGTAGGGAGTTTCAATTATTTTCTTAATGCTTGTACATCAACATTTTTTCTCTTAATCATCTCCTTGACAACTTTAACATTATTGGGATCACATCCTAGTTTAATCACTATATCCTCTAATGATTTTGTTTTAGTATATTTGGAAAGTGATGAGATATTTTCAGGTTTTAACTGATATTGAATGTTATTTACTGAAACCTATAACCTGTATGTTGTCATGGCTGAACTAGTCAAGGTGGAGTGTTAAATAGTATTTTGTCACACCTCCCACAATTCCTTGTGACATACCTGAAAGTGATCGAAACATGACCATCATGTAGTGTACCCATCCAGATATGTAGCTCAGATCCTCCCTAAAATACTAGTTGAAAAATTCTATCTTTGGATAGATCCTAACTCCCTTTCCATGCCTATATATTCATCCTCTCCCATTCCTAAATGGTGGGTCTTTGGATATTTTCACCCTTATGATGAGATTGTACTTACATTCTACTCATTTGGCTTGGAGAAGGAGTACTTGGAGATCTTGAGCTTAGACTTGGACATTCACTCAAGGAGATATTATTGACATCAAGGCTTAGTTGTATGATTCCTCCTCTATTCTATTAATATATACAAAGGCTAGTTCATTTTCCATAAATGTGAATGTTAATGCATCATTTATCTTAATTCTCTTTGATCTGTTAAGTAGGTTACTTTTGATTGTGCTATTTGTACTTGTATGTTTTGTTGTGTCTTGATCTATGAAGCAAGATACCATGACCGATATTTTCGATCATATCCATGATTGGAGACATTAGTGTCGCCTAATCAAATTCGAAATTCCTAATGAGTTGTTAACTGAACGGTTCACCAAATAATTCATAAACAAAATTTCTAAAGATATAGAAATGGGTGGATGTGTTATCAAGGATCAAGATATTGCATGTGCCTAGTATTTATAATTATTATATTCCCAATCCGCCACACTATATGAAAATTTTCCTGATGCTCCATGACCATCTTTAGATTGGCATCTTCAAATTTTCCCAATGTACCACCTATTGATGGTATAATTGGATCAATAACTCATACTTCCACCAAAGCTTCTTCAAAGAAAAAATTTGTCTCAAATTGTGGTTCTAATCATACTTCGAAAAATTATTCAAATCATGGTAAAACCTTTAGGTCCATGCTATCTAGTCTACTGTGATAGATAAAGCCTTGAAGGGTAAGAAAATGGGTAAAGTCAAAGAAAAATCAGATACCCCCAAGTCATCTGTTGATGATGCTTCCAAAAGAAAGTCGAAATATCCTTACCTCATTTGTGAGGAAGACCATTATACCAAGGATTGTCCCTAATGTGCTGAAGTTAGTTTTTTATTGAAAGGGACTTCAACTATTTTGAAAGAGCCATTTCCATCTCAGTGGACTCAGTTGGTAGACTAACCACAATCCTTTGCCTCATCTGGTTCTTAATTTTTCATGATGATGGGTTCATCGCCTATCTCTGTTGATACTCGATCGAAAGATTATCAAACCCATCAAAAGAAGTTTGTGGCAAAAGAAGCCACTGACATAAATTCTACTTCTACTCCACCTAGTTCTGGTCCTCTTCATATTGAGTGACCTAATAATTAATTCGTTCTCTGACCAATTCCCAAAGGTGTGCTTTATAAGTCATCCTATAATCCAAACACTAGAGTTGCCCAACATTACAGTATAGTCGAAGATCTAGTTCAAGCGCCTTCGGTGATGTCTTCTTTGGAAGTTATACAAACATGTCCAATGCAGCGGAAATCATTTTTGTCTGATATATGAGCCATTGACCCTATTGATTCTAATTTGATTAGTTTCAATCTTGAAAACAATGTTCCTCATCTTACTCATCTGATTGCTTTTCTGATTCAAGTTATTATAAAAGGAAAGAGGATCCATCAAATTTTCATTAATGAAGGTGCTCCCACCTACATCATGTCTGTTTCATGTTAGAAAACCATTGGCTCTCCACCCCTTAACCAATCCCCAAACACCATGGAGGGCTTTGATGGTAGAGGCTCCCATCCTTATGGTATTCTCACAAGTTTTCCTATCACTTTGGAAAGGAAGACTGTTGAGCTAGAAGTGGAATTTGTAGATGTGAACCTGAATTACAACCTTCTTCTCAGGCGAAGTTGGACCAATGCCTTGTTTTTTGTGGTTTCATCTTTATTCTGAGTGCTTCGTTTTCCTCATGAAGGAAAAATAGTCACTGTTCACCAATTGTCCTTTCTCTCTTTTGGTGCCTCAAATGACAACGTCCCATATGTGGGAAATACTGAAATTCCATATGAGAGCGTGGGGACAAGTCTTTTTAAAAATTATTCTTTAATGGGAACCTTTTCTCTCCCACCTTCGAATGTTGCCTCGATCAATATGATCTCTGTCTCTATAGATCCATGGATTATTCCTTCTTTGGATCAGATTGATTTATTTGTTGATTCCATGTCTCTATGTCTGTTGGAACAAACTTATCATGACATTGTCTCAGCTTCAGCAATTGCTTAAGAAAGTCATGTTGTTTTCAGTATGAACCTGGATACCTATGCACAATCTCCTTGGATTGGTTCTTGGGACTCCCTGGATCCTTTGAACGAGACATTACCCACCAATGAGAGTATTGTTCATGTTATGTCTCTTGATGAAACTCCTTGGAACGATATTCATCATCGTTCTTAGTTTCTTCCAAGCCTAAGTGAGATTCGTTTGTGTCTTGAAGTTTTTGGTTCTCATAACCTGACACGTCCTCTTCAAACACCTGTTTTGGTGCATGATGTCTTGTCTATAGGTAATATGGGAAATATTACTACAACCATGCCTCTCGACATTTGCATTAAACCTGGGATTGTTGAGAACATTCACAGTGGGGTTTCCTGTTCTCCTAATGAGATCAGGGTTTACACCGACCTTTTCAAATAATTTCGCGATGTCTTTTCTTGGTCATATGAGGAAATGAATGGTATTGATCCATCTATTGTGGTACATGAAATACCCACGTATCATGATGCAAATATTGTCTATCAACGACTTCATCCCGTGCATCCTAGGAAGGCTGCTACTATTAAGGCAGAAGTTGAAAATATTTTAAACGCTGGTTTCATCTACCCTATCCCATTGACAGATTGGGTTTCTAACATTGTACTTGTTACTAAAAATTAGCGCATGATCTGATTTTGTGTTTATTACAATGAAATAAATCGCGCAAGCCCAAAAGATAAGTATCCCAATCCATTTATTGATCAAATCATCGATGAATGTGACAGGAGTGATATTTTCTCTTTTATGGATGGTTTTTATGGTTACAACCAGATCAATGTATTACCCACTAATCAACACAAGACGACCTTCATCTGTCCATGGGGGGAAATTTTCCTATAAGAAGCTCCCTTTCGGCCTAAAAAACGCTAGTGCTACCTTTCAGAGAGCAATATCATATGATTTTGATGATATTAGACACATTGGTCAACCTTATCTAGACGACTTACTAGCGTATTCTGCTAAGTGTCGTGACGATCCGGACCACCTTCGAACCATCATTTCATGCTATCGACAATATAATATTCGTCTTAATCTGCATAAGTGTGTCTTCTACATGGAATCTGGTCAAATTTTGGTTTTTGTTGTGTCCCAAGAAGGTATTCGAATAGATCCTCTGAAAGTAGAGGCTATTGTAAATTTACCCCCTCCTATGTTATTGCATCAATTGCAAAGTTTGCAAGGAAAGGCTAATTTTCTTCATCACTTTGTCCCTAACTATGCTGAAATTGCTAAGGGATTTACTCGCTTACTCAAAAAGGGGATCCCATTCATTTCGGATGAAATTTCCCAACAATCCTTTGATGCCCTAAAGAACACTCTCATCAATGCTCCTTTATTGCATCCCCCTAACTATCACCGCAATTATCTCCTCTACTTGGCTGCAACAGACAGTACCATTGCTATGGTATTGGTCCAGGATGATGACAATGGTAATGAACACGTGGTTTATTATTTAAGTTGAAATATCATTGACAGTAAAACTCGATATGCTCATGTCGAGAAACTTGCCTTGGCAGCAGTACATGCTGTTTAAAGATTTGATCACTATATTCTTCTATGAAAGACCGCGGTGATTTCTGACTGCAACCCCGTGACTATATTTTGAATCGTCAATTTCTTGGGGGAAAATAATCTAAATGGTTATTATCATGTAAGAGTTTAATTTGGATTTTACTGCTGCCAAATCAAAGAAATCACTTGTTTTTTCCAAATTGATTTGCACCCTTCCTTTCACAAGCACTTCCAATGATTTTACTCAGCATATTCATGATGAAAATTTGTTTCTCACTAGCACTCTCAACCCGTGGTATGGAGATATCATTGTTTATCTTCATACCCAAACCTTCATATCTGAGTTGCGTCGCTCTGACCGAGGCTACATTCATAATTAGTCTCAACCTTATCAGATTTTTGGTGATACATTATACGGAGTCAGTGTTGAATATGTTCACAGATGTCTAGCAACTGAAGAGGTTGAATGAGTCTTGAATGACTTCCACTCTGGGGCATATGGTAGTCACATTTACAGCTACACCACTACCCAAAAAATCCTTTGTGTCGGTTATTTTTGGCCTTCCATTTTCAAGGATTGTATTATGGTCATTCAAAAGTGCCATGAATATCAGAATTGGAACTACAAGAAACACGCCCCACCAACACCCTTACACCCATTCATTACCATTGGCCCATTTGATAAATGGGGAATAGATTTCATTACATGTAACCCTCGCTCATATGGGGGGCATGGCTATATCATCTTCTCCATCGACTACTTCACTAAATGGGCCAAGGCGATGCCCACATATAATGTTGACGGTATCATTGCTACTCAGTTCCTCTTCAACCATGTCATATCCCATTTTGGCGTCTCTCAAGCCATTGTCACTTACCATGGATCATATTTTCATCAGTAAATGATGGCAGAACTCACTTATCAGTTGGGTCTTTGCCATGATAGCTCAACTCCTTACTATCCACAGGCCAATGGCCTAGTTGAAGAAATTAACAAAGTTCTGATTACCATGCTTCAATGAGCTATTGGGAAGAACAAAAAGGATTGGCACCTCATGCTATTCTTGGCTCTTTGGGCTTACTAGACTTCGGCTAAGACAACCAATGGTTTGACTCTGTTCCAGTTGGTTTATGGTTTAGAGGTGACACTCCCAATTGAGTGTGAAATCCCTTCATTGAAATTAGTTATCAAACTACTTCCTGATACCTCACTTGAAGAGGAGAAGTTAATTTACCTTGAGAGCCTTGATGAGACCCGTGTTATTGTTGTGATGATGATCAAAGCCCAAAAGAAACCTATTAAAGCTCATTTTGATCAAATAGTTTCTCCACAAAGTTTTATTGAAGGAAACTTAGTCCTCCTCTATGATTAGGCCAACGATAAGTTGGGAGCTGGAAATTTCGAACCTAAGTGGCATGGGCCATATATTGTAAAATGTGTCTTGCAAAAGGGTGACTATGAGCTAGTTGACTACGAAGGAAATGCATTGTCACAACCCCGCAAAGGGTTATATCTGAAAAAGTATTATTCATGAGTTCCATGTAATTACTTTTGTACATTAGTGTGTGAATTCATCGGTGTGCACTTTTGATTTTTTGGTGTTATTGTTTTCTTTGCAGACATGTTTTTTCTGCTTACCTTGTGTTCCACTCAGTTTGCAGATGTCGTCAAACCATTATGTTGGTTTTACTGATGGTTCTTCTCATAGCACACAAGACTTATCTTTCATATCTTGGGTACTCTTTGCCCCTGATGACGAATTGTTCGATTTACAAGGTATTTTCCTGGGATGGACAACTAATAATATTGTCAAATACAGTGTAGTCATTGAACTGTTTTCATAAGCAGTTTCTCTTGGTATTATAAATTTAATTGTTAAATTAGATTCACAACTCATTGTGTTACAATTGAATAATGGTTACTCAGTAAGAAATCCACAAACCTTGTGTAGGTATCTACGTGTTCGATTACTGGAAATAAATTTTGATTTTATCACATATCAACACATTTCACGTAACTTGAATACATTATCAGATTCATTAGCAAATTATGTTCTTGATAGACATTTGCATAATTTGTAAAATTGATCATATCACTGTGACATAGAAACACATAAGTAGAAAATAAAACACACACACACACACACACACACACACATATATATATATTGTGTTTGTCAAAGTTTTTCCATCAAAATCTCAAAAAATAAAGTGTTCCGAGACACATTGTTTTCAAAGCCTACAACAATGCAAAAAACAATTAGAAAGGCTATTTGACCACATGATGCTCACGATAACATAGACCTCTCTAATCACTCAACCTAATAACCAACACAGTCTCATAGACACTTTGACTGTATGCCTCTGTATCGCAGTGACATTTAGTTTAAAGTCGCATATTCTGGAATCCCATGGGCGATCACTTCCAAATTGCATTCCATATCTACCATGGGATTTGATCCTTCCACATAGGGAGAGTCTTCTATCTGACGTGCTACTCACCGTGCTATTGGTGAAATTCTAGGAGGCATTTCTAGTCCAACATCTGCACATTTATCACAAGTTAAATCTTAGATTCACTTTAACAAAAAATTCATAAAACTTGAAAAATACATAAACAAGTTTTACCTAAATCTATTCACCCAATGGTAGAGGTAGATCCTGATCCCATCTAAAATATGTGCCTGCATAGGCATAGTCATCCAAAATGATTAGTTGGTGGCGCAACCAACTAAAAAACTGCAGAGGGAAATGCATCTGTTGGCCTCCTCCTCAACGATGCATGAGTTCACTCCATCTGACCAGCCTCAGATTTTGTGGAGTACAATCTCATACCCCTTCTAACTGATACCAAAATAGGGGCACTCTCTCTAGAAATAAAGCGACTGAGATCGAACCGAAGCTAAACTTCTTCAGGTTTTCCCGCTTACCTTTGGTTAGTTGCCTCTTCATATTGGAAAATAGCCCACCACACTAGTTGAATATTGTTACAATAAGGCAGTCTACCGCATGCTGGAATTGAGATTTCAAAATCTCATGTAAAGCTTGTGACTCGGCCATATGAGCCATGGTGTGTAGAATCATCCTCAAGGGAAGATTACTGATATTCATTATCTTCACCTTCCTGCTCAATGTCATTTCTGCACCCGGGCAATGTCTCCTGATCAGGGTACTACTATGCTCTCCTCTAGGATGATATCCATAGAGTTGAACTCTTCCTCATCTTCTAGATAATCCAATATTGATGTAGATGTTTGTTTCTTCCAGTTCCAGTTCTTGGTCTTTAATAATGAATATCTCCCGATCCATGTCCCATAAACTGATCAAGTATTATAGCAACTCGTTTTTGGCTTTGAGTCCTGTGGTTTGGAAGAATTGCAGTAACCCACAATTCCACAAGGCACTCATGTATTCTGGATCTTGGGTAGCCTGGTGATATTCCACCTCATGGCCTCTTTCCTTCCATTCAGTGACCATGTGGTCAAAATCTCCTACAAAAAAACCATTAAACATAAATAAAATTCTTTTCCATGGATAAAAGAATAGAAATTTTTCCCTAAGAGGAAGAGTTTTCTTCAAAAATTTCACCTTGTGGTCATCGCATCTATTTTTATTAAACCCATGATGTCATCGCGAGGGTCTTTTGGCTCAAGGGCAACCATCATGTGTCTAATGAGCAAACCCATGATGATTGCCCCTGTTATAAAAAATTGAAATCCTTCCCTCTGGCAAGCAAAAACTCAATGAAAAATCATGAAAACACAACGAAATGCAAGAGAAAAGGTAGAGCTCTTACATGCAACTAGAGGTTCATGAATTGATGCCCTGGATCTCCCACATGCTTTCCTGAAAAATTGAAGAAAATGGGGTAAAAATACACTCTCAAATTTAGTCCATGTGAAATGGTAATATTTTTTTACTTTTAGTCTATTTATATGTTTTAAACTCATTTTTGCCAATATTTTATTATTTTCCTCGATATCAGTGATGTGTGGTTATATTTGTGCAGTTACAGGTACTTTTTGGTGGATACAATGATTACTCGTGACTAATTCAATGAGTTTTGTTTTATCTCCTTTTCAGACTCGTTAAAAATAAACAAAAAAGGAACCCCCTTGGAGTCATCTTTAAGCTCTTTTCTGATTCTTGAAACATGAATAGATCATCGGGTACTTGTCTATAAAACTCGTTAAAATAAAAGAATTGACATCATCTTAGTATACGTTTACCCCTTTTTCAAGCTGAGATTGACTATTCAGGAAAAAGGTACACCTTGGTCGACATGGTCAGGATGTTCTCTGGAATATTGTTTTCTACCTTTTTGGGTTCGAGGGACAAATTATGAAAAGGGACATGATGGAGTTTTCTTTTTCATCTCCTTTCAAACTCTCTAAATATGAAAAAGATACCGAGTTATTCTTTCATCAGACTTGTTACAAATTTTATGACGAAAGACTCATCACTATGATAAGACCGAGTTCCTCCTTCCTAGGACTGGTAAAACTTACTAGGATGGATTCATTCAAAGAATGAACTTATATGAGAAGCATATGCTATTCCCTTCAAGCTTGTGATAAAAAATAATTGGGGTATTCACTATAAATAGTGGGGAAAAATGAAAGTGAGACATCCTTTGTATAGGCAGCATTGTCACTCTTGAACATGACGATCATCTATTTCTCGTGTCGAGTTTGGGATATTGTTGCTGACTCACTTGTCCTTCCGAGTTTGAGTGATCCATTTTTCCTCTCATATGACTATTGCAATTAGTCATCATGACCCTTGGTCTCATGTTGAGTCAAATTCTCCCACACTTCGGAGTCATGTCCTCGATGTTCAAGAGAAGTCCTATCTGCAGTCTATTAGCTATATATTTTCTGACCCTTTGCTACAGTCCTAGATCCTATTCATTACATTCCACTTTATTCATTTTTTTGTGTCGATGATGGGGGATTCATCATGAACCTCCTTCAACGGGTCACTTACTATCGACTTCAACTCATTTTCTAGGAAAATGATTTAGAGACTCTCTTTCAGTACCTTAGATCTTGCATGCCTGAATGGAAATTTCATTGTATTCAATGGCAGGTTTACATCATTAGCCTTTGATCAAATGATTCCATGAGTGTTCGACTTTAGTTTAATTTTTTACATTCACAGATTTTACTGTCATACCTTGAGGGCTATTGTCATTATTGGTGGCTTCTCTCATGCCTATTAATGGTCCACATCATTTGTCGGTACTCAGGTGGTTTTCTAACATGTTCAACCTAGACACAATTCATTCGCATGTTAGAATATATACTGTGATTGAGTTGGGATGGAGCACAAGACCTTGAGTTTTGTCTGATATAACTCAGGCTGTGTGGAGTTATGTATTGTTCATGATTATACACATGTTTCTTCTATACAGATGGCAGTGACCATACCTTGGGACTTTACATTTATGATGATCCTTCTATATCGAGTGGCTATGTCCGTGCCTTGGATCTTAGATTTACATGGTGATCCTCCTCATTTGGATGGATGCGCTGATGCCATGGATCTCTTTCATGGTCCTTACTATCTAGATGGTTGTGTCCATACCATGGATTCATGTTTTGATATTGGATATGTATACGCGTCCTTGATTTGTAGGTATCCTGCTAGTGTTTGTTCTCATCCTTGCAAAGTCTTGTAAAACATCTCAGCCATCACTCCCTATTCTCCCTTCATGCTTTAGGGGGAATCTATTGCACAATATTTTTTCACACCTCCTGTACTTCCCTGTGACATACCCCGAAGTGCCCGAACCATGACCATCATGAAATGTACTCATCTAGATATGCAGCTCAAATCATCCCTAAAGTAATTGTTGAGAAATTCCTTAGAGCTTCCCCTGAAGAAAGGGCTCTAGAACCCTAATTTTAGCGTTGTCGATCCCATGAAAATGAAACTGCAATTGTTGCTAGTTGAACTATACTAGTCTTGTGATGTTAGCATGCTTTTTTCTTTGATACCGATGAGATCCCTAAAAGGAAAATTTCCCAATTAGGACAAGAAGCCTCATGATCTAGAGGCTTCCAGAATGACGAGTTGGAGGTTTTTCAACGTGGATGAGCTCAATTTCTCTCAACTTGGCCTTTTTGGTCTCATCTCTTTGAGCTACCTCCTTGAGATGAGGGCCTTCTCCTATCTTTGGAGAGATCCTAACTCCCTTTCCCTGCCTATATATTCATCCTCTCCCATTCCCAAATAGTGGGTCTTTGGCTATTTTCACCCTTATGATGAGATTGTGCTTAAATGTTATTCATTTGGCTTGGAGAAGGAGTTCTTAGAGAGCTTGAGCTTGGACTTGGAGATTTACTCAAGGAGAGCTTATTGAAATTAAGGCTTGGTTGTATGCTTCCTACTTTATTTTATTTATATATACAATTGCTGGTTCATTTTCCATAGATGTGTATGTTAATGCATCGTTTATCTTAATGCTCCTTGATATGTTAAGTAGGTTACTTTCGATTAAGCTATTTTTACTTGTATGCTTTGTTGTGTCTTGATATCCTGTGTAGGCACTCAAATGATGTGAGTAGTAGGACCAAACCCATGACGCAAGTGATTCTAGGTCTTCAACAAAGGAGGACGTTAGGACATCATAACGAGGTAGACCATCTTCCTCTTCTCCTATTTCGATGTAACTTAGGAAAGTGTCTAATATATTATCACATAGGTTTCTAGTCCCACTCATTGGGCTAGAGGGATTGCCTTTATCCATAAAGAGGATTTCCTGGACAACATGGAGTAAATAATATCTCCAGCTTGTTTGCATAGATCAATTTGGTCAATAGGATGGATTTCCTTAGTGTCAAAGGAAAAAACAAATTCTTTGTAATCTGCTTTAGTTTTTGAAAAATGATCATTAGGCTTTAAGAGCACCATTTGAAACTGTCCCTTCTCAATATCTAATGCTGAGAGAATCTTGTATTGGGAAGATGAAGTTTTCTTCCAAAATTATGAATAAATAGTGGCGTTCAATGCCTCATTCTTCTTCTTAATTTCCCTGTACCTAGAAAATATACTCTATTATGAAGTAGTGCGAGCTAGCTCTCATGTCTGAACTGATTCTAATGGATCATAAGTGACTGAAGATGCATGAGTGCTTGAGAAAATTTCTTCATCTCTTAGGAATTTTGAAGCATAAGGACCTGATAAAACTAATGTAGTATGTTCCCGTGAACTCTCTACTTGAGATGACTCTTCAAGAGGGTTTTCTTTATTTGTTTTGTACATTATGAATTCAGACTATTGAATTTCTAAAACAAGAGGGGAAATACTTTCCCTTGCCATTTTTTAATGTTTTTCCTGTGGTGTTATAGTCTTTGCTGTTGTAGAAATGAAAAATTTCTCCTCTGATTCCTGCACTGTGTTATCCTGCCACCTCTCTTGGTTCATATACTATTCGATCTCTAGTCTAGGAGTGTGTGCATAAAGGGTAGTGTTTTGTTCTACCATTAGTTTAGAAATAATCGCTAAGGGATCATAAGACCAGGTAAAACTCAATTTAAATTTTATTTGATTCAAGAGGAGGTCTGCTTCTTTTGTTGCTACTCTAGTGTTACAAATAAAATTTCCAATTTTAGCCTTTAATTTAAACTGAGATTTCTTCTTAGCTTAGATAAAGTGCAACTCATCCATGTTCAACATCTGCCTAATATATTCAAGTGAAAAAATCCTAATTGGTACAAACTTAGGAAATTTATATGGAAGAAACTCAAATCCATCTACTCTAATCTCTGTATAGTTTTGGTACAATTACCAATCTTTAGTCTTATTTTGCTTGTTGAGATGTATAATTCTTTCGGTTTCAGGTGAAATCCTAGGAGCAACATCACTATTAAGCAAACATGAGACCATGCATAAATATTAATTGGTGTAATCACTAAAGGAAAATTCATTGATATTATTCCTTACCAAGGAATTTTGATGAATCACAGATTGAGGATTACCATGCTCATCTAATTTTTGCATCTGAAACTAGAATTTATCTTTTGATGGAATAAAAACAGGTATACAAGAACTAATGGATATTTGAAAGATCCTTATGTTGGAAAATTTAGGAATTTATCATGTATTGCTTCAGACAAAAACTCACTGTGATTGAAGATCATGGAAGGTTTTTCACATGCTGAAAAAACTGATAGAAATCTTAAAATAATCTCATCTACCCATTGATCAGTTGGATAACCTAACAAACAAGAAACTACTGAGATAACTTGTTTGGTCATTGATGGGCCTCCAAATTAGATATTAATTAAGGCCCATATAACCTTTATTAGGCACATGAAGGATTTATTAAACCTTTCCTTCTACACTTAGTAATATTTTTTAGCTTTAATATGTTCATTAGTTGCTTATTTGTGCCTAAGATTATTTATTTTTGTAAAATATTATGAGAATATTGGGAAGATTATGCAGATTTGGAGGAGGAGATAATTTATGTAATTTCTCCTTACTAAAGGAGGATCAATTTGAAAATATATTAACATGATATATTGAAATTATTGCACAAATTCTGGAGCTCCAATGATTGAGAAACTCTAGGAATGTGTTCCCTGCCATTTAATGCAGATTCCTAGTGTTGGGAACCAGATCCACTATTTGAGGTATTTTTGAGCGGAAAGCTTCCTGCTTTTATGGGAAATGCTTCCTAATCATTTTTTATAAGTACAGAGTCGAATTTGTCTCTAGGGATTGATTTTTATTAGTCTTCTTGTGGAGAGAACTCGTATTTTTGCAGCTCCACTTTCATTTCTTTCAGGGATGTAATTGTATTGATGGAAATATTGAAGATTGGTGCCATGTTCAGCTTCTAAATATTGGTATCCTTCATAGGAATCTAAGTTTCCTTAGGCTCGGCCATCCTAGGAGCCTCAAAGCCCTTATGTATCATTTAATTTTCTTCCTTTCACTTCTTATTCACATGCATGTCTTGTTCTTGTCTTTTTCTATTTCTACATTTAGTATTAATGATTTCTTGTTGCAGGATTGGGTTAAATGGTTGAAATAAGTTATTTTGAAGGATAAAAGAATGATTTCATCCTTTTAATATCTTTAGAATGTCCTATTATTCATTTATCTACTTGGATTAGTTTGCTTATTCCCAAATCTAAATTTATGGAAGTCCTTTGTGGCAAATAGTAGTAAATTTATGTTATTTTTTAGAACATGATAACAAGTTTCAATTGAGTTGATTCCACTTGCATTAGATCAAAAAAATATTCCGTTTAATAAAAAAAATTACCCCTTTTCATTCACACTTTATTAGGTTATACATTTGATAGATTAACTAACTCACTAGTTCTCGAATTTCTAGATTTTAAACCAATAATGTTTTGCTATTTTTTAGCATGTGTTAATAGGGGTATTTTTTAGTGATTCGACTTGTAATGGAGACCTAAGACATCCCAGTCAATAAAATAATTTGTCCCATCCAATTTGGATTTTATTTTCTTGGTAATTGTCTGAATTATATCTTCCCATAGCAAAGTTGTTTCCTTTAGCAGATTGTTGTAGCACGCTTCCAACATGTATATACTTGGCACTTTAATTTGCTCAAAAAGGTTTGTTTTTGTCCCTTAGGGTTGGATATTGACCCCTAGGATCTAAATAAATATCTTAGGAGGAATAAACACCACTTAGGACTTGCCATTTTATGTATGCAAAAAATCTCAACAAATTGCGTTAATGGAGAATTTTATGAATTGGATAATACAATAATGATTTTCTTGATTGCCACATCCAATAAACTCTTTCAATGGATCTAAACTCTTTTAAATGTAATTATTGATATTTATTTAATGATATTTAATTTATGAAATTAGAATAGTTTTTCCTTCCTTGTATTTTCTTTCTTGCAATAGGTTAAGGTTTCCATTTCGACAACTAGTTAGGATTTGATTTCATTACATGCACTTGATTACATCATGACAACAAAGGAACGACACATTCTATGTTGCACATAGAGTTTTGATACCTCTTAAGTTTGTACAAACCCTGGATTGTTAATTAAAGTTTGGATCCTTGGGAGTTGCAACATTACTATTGCAATACTGAGGCTCATCACATTTAGGCGTCATTGTTGGGGAGGTGTCGAAGTATGCATTATTTTCTTCCCTAGTTGATTCATTTCTTTTTACTTTCTGCAAAACCAAAAAATTTGCATTAGGCATCTTTCATTTCATGAATATAAAATTGTATTGCTTTAGAATTCTTATTCGAAAAAATTCTCCAACAACAACCCCCACCATTTGATCACGTGGTGCAGTGAGAACCACACCACCATTCATTTTTGTAGATAGAAGAAGAAGAGGTGATAGATAAAGTATAGGGAATGGATGGGGTTGATGACAATGAGAAGATATTCTTGGATTTCCAATTCAAGATACTGACACTAGTCTGCAAAGGAAGAACCTCCCTCCATCTTTTCTTCCAAAAGTTCATGCTCTAAGGTAAGAGGATCCAGAAACCTTTCTCTCTAAATTTTAAATTGTTTGTAGATATTATGGTTACTTATTAAACACTAAAATATTGAGAATGTTTCTGAAAACAATGAAGGATAGAGCTCTTAAATGGTTCATGAGTTTAGGGACTAATTCAGTAAGATCATGGAATGATATGCAAAAGATATTTCTAGGAAAATATAAATATCATCATATTAAATAAGAAATATTTAGAATGAATCAAAAAAATATGAGAGCCTTGAGGATATAAAACAAAGGTTCATGTATAATGTTAAGAGAGAAAAACTAAATCATTTTAGGTCTAACAAACTAAAAACCCTCTTACTTAGAACAATTAAGGATGAATGGATTGATCTCCTTGATATCATGAATAGAGGTAATGTATACCAATTATAATTTGAATAAATTTGTGAAACATGAAAACACATATCGAGAGGAAAGGAAAGAGTAAGTTAATCAACATCAATATCAGTGAGTCAAAATAAACTTGGAAATTTGCTTGATAACTTTAAAATTCAAATTCTTAGAAATCTAAGTGAACAACTAGAAATGTTAAGAATACAAAATGAGAAAAAATAAGATGTTGATATTTGTGTTGTCCATGCAAAATCACATGATGTTAAATAATCCCCTCATTACCAAGGTTGAAGGAAGTTTACCAAGAGGACAATGGAGCAAGTCAATTGCCAATGCAGCTATGTTATGTAGTTCCAAGAGGAACATGGGAGGTTGTTCAACCTGATATGATGTAGGAGCCTAATTCACAATTTCAAGCTTCTGCACATCCATCTCAAAGTAATTGGAACACACTCTTTTCTTCGAAAACTTGTCCATCTCAACCCAAAAACCAATTTTAGCAATAAGTTTGGAAAGGAACTTATGAGAGTCATCCACAATATCCTGAATATTTTCCTCAATATCCTCCATACCCAAATATATTCTATCCCTACCATTCACCTCCACCACAACCACATCCCCAAACACACCCATCTCAAAGATCCATTCCCACTCAGCTAACTGTACCACCATTTTCTAACCCACACAAGTAGCTCATCCCACTTACAATGTTGAGGCACAACACTTCCAAACATATCCTCTTGATCTCGATGGTATTCATCTTAGCTCAAGAAGAAAATTGCAAAAAAAATATTCTCTTGATGTCATTGAAGGAGAAAAAGAAGATTCAAATGAGAAGACCAAAGAATCATGGGTTGTACTTGATGAAGACGAGACACCAAAATCAGAGATTGAGGAAATTCCCTCATGTTTACTATCAGATCATCCATGTGTTCAAGAGAATAATTAGCAAAAAGAATCAGACCTAAACTTCATGGAAGAAGAAGACATCTAAGATGATCCAAATCAACAAGTGGAACAGGGGCATCAAAACTATATTGAAATATCATTCTAGACAATCAGAAATTTGCAGCCACACACCCTTCTTTAATAATTCCTTATCTCATCTCAATCAAATCATTTGGTCTTTAAAATTTAGGTACATGTCAAAGAATATATTTCAAGCCTACACATCAGTTTATCTATTACCTTGATGTGCACATGGCTCCATTGGAAGTATTATTATACTTGAAAGAGATTTGTTTTTTCAAGTAGAGTAGGATAGTAGAAAATAAAAAATAGAAAATAAGAGAAAAAAATAAAATCTTAGGTGAAAATGTCCTTTGAGGCACCTAAGATTGGCCCATTGATTGAAAACCTCCATGTGCAGTCAATGGGTTGGGAAAAAATATAAAAAAGATAAAAAGAAAAGATCCAAGGTGAAAACCTCCTTTGAGGCACCTAGGCACACCTACTAGTTGAAAAACTCATTGAGGCGGCTAATAGGTCTGGAAGAAAAAAATGAAAAAAAATAATAAAAAAACTTCTCTCCGTGTATCTCTCTCTCATAAATGCAGGCGCTCTCCAACCTCTGCAAGCAACAAAACCAAGTTAGCCACCAAAAGAAAAGTTGATCAAAAGACTAATCAAAGGAATTCAAACTTGGAATTTCTCCTCCTTTGCTCAGATGCTACAGAAGGACGAAGGTCATGCGAATCCATCACCCTCATCTATTTCCACCATCCATTCATCATTCCCAAGCTTTTACCACTCATTTTCCTTGTTGTCTTAAAATGCTACAAGAAGGCTTTATTTTGCTACAAGAAGTAAAAATACATAAATCATAAAATTATTTTTGGCATATTTTGGAAATTGTGCATCCATTTCAAAAATTGTTTTAGGGGGAGATTCATATGGATGATAGTAACATGCCCAAGGAATTTCAACAAACTATGGTGCACACTTTTCGAGAAATTGACCCCCATCACCTACAACCATTTTTTACATTAGACACAAATTAGACACAAATTAAGGCCCATATAACCTTTCTTAGGCACATGAAATCTATATTAAACCTCTCTTTATATTCTTAATAATGTTTTTAGCTTTAATATGTTCATTAGGAAGGTTTATGGATAATTTCATATTTGTGTCTAATATTATTTATTTTTGTAGAATATTGTGGGAATATTGGGCATGTTATGGATATTTGGAGGACGAGATAATTTAGGGATTTTCTCCCTACTACAAGAGGATCAATATTAGATAATAAATCAATAAGATATTCTAAAATTATTACATAGATTATGGAGCTCCAATGATTGAGAAAATCTAGGAATGTGTTCCCTGTCATTTAATGCAGATTCCTAGTGTTGGGAACCGAATCCACTATTTAAGGGATTTTTGAGGGGAAAACTTCCTCCTTTCATGGGGAATTCTTCCTAATAAGTGTTTATAAGTAACAAGTCGAATTTGCCTCTAAGGGTTGATTTTTATTAGTATTCTTGTGGAGAGAACTCGTATTTTTGTAGCTCCACTCTCATTTCTTGCAAGGATGTAATTGTATTGATGGAAAAAATGATGATTGGTGCCGTGTTCAGCTTCTAAATCTTAGTATCCTTCTTAGGACTCTAAGTTTCCTTAGGATTGTCCATCCTAAGAGACTCAAATCCCTTTTGTATTATTTACTTTTCTTCCTTTCACTTCTTATTCACATGCATCTCTTGTTCTTGTCGTTTTCTATTTCTACATTTAGTATTGTTGATTTCTTGTTGTAGGATTGGGTTAAATGGTTGATGTAAGTTATTTTGTAGCATAAAAATCATGATTTAATCCTTTGAACAACTTTGGAATTTCATAGTAATTATTGAGCTACTTGTATTAGTTTGCTTATTCCCAAATCTAAATTTTTGGAAGTCCCTTGTGGCAAACAATAATAAATTTCAGCAATTTTTTAGAACATGCTAATGAGCTTCAATTGAGTTAATTCCACTTGCATTAGATCAAAGAAAAAATTGATTTAATAAAAAAAATTACCCCATTGCATTCAAACTTGATTATGTTAGACATTTGATATATTAACTATCTCGCTAGTTCTCGCATTTCTATATTTTAGACTAGTAACTTTCTGTTGTTTTTTAGCATGTGTTAACAAGGGTATTTTTGAGTGATTCCACTTGGAATGGACACCTAAGCCACCCTATTCAATAAAACAAATTCCTCATCCAATTTTGGTTTGATTTTCTTTGTTATTCAGTGAATTATATCTTCCTGTAGCAAACATGTTTCTTGTAGCAGACTCCTATAACACTCTTCGAGCACGTATATACTTGCCCATATTTGCTCAAAAAGGTTTGTTTTTCTCCCTTAGGGTTGAATCATGACCCCTAGGCTATAAATAAATGGTTGAGGAGGAATAAACACCACTTAGGACTTTCCTTTTTACCCATGCAAAGAATCTCAACGAATTGAGTTAATGGACAAATTTATGAACTGGATAATACAATAATGATTTTCTTGATTGCCACATCCAATGAACTCTGTCAATGGATCTAAAATATTTGAAATGTAATTACTGATATTTATTTAATAATATTTACTTTATGTAGTTAAAATATTTTTTCCTTGTATTTTCTTTCTTGCAATAGGTAAAGGTTTCCATTTCGAGCATTTCAATTTTTGCAACTAGTTAGGATTTTATTTCAGTACGTGCACTCCATTGCATCATTACAACAAAGGAAGGACACATTGTATATTTCACATATATTGTCGATACCTATTAATTTTGTATGAAACTCTGGTTGATAATTAAATTTGGTATCCTTGGGAGTTGCAACATTCTTATTGCAATACTAAGGCTCATCTATCATTTCTGGGAACATGGAAGAGGGGTATGGAGGATTTGTTTCTAGAAAATTATGCATTTTTAGGTAGGAATATTTCAAATTTTTTGGCTCTTCGTGTGAAGGTGAGATTATATAATTCCATGAGTGAATACACAGAGAAAGAGTGAAAAGGGGCTGAAGGTGTTACTTGAATCATTTGGTGTATTGATTAAGGAGATATGGTAAACAAAACATCACTATTTTGAGCGATACGGGCTCTTTGGCTCAGGATGTATTTGAAATAGCACTAGATCACAAATTCGGGGAGGAAATGGGTCTGATGAAGGATTAATTGAGGCCGGAAGGAGTCCCATATGCTCAATTCATCACTGGCATCAAGGAATTTCTACTTGGCCCAAGTGTGGAGTTCATATAGGTCGAACTTACATTTGGTTTCAACTATTTTGTATTCATGTTCAGCAAGGGATAGTCTATCTAAATATATGATAGAGGGAACCATTGAGCTATCCTCTGAATGAATATTAAATATATATAAGGCAAGGGTGATAATTACCAAGAAATTAGTAGATTGATGTGTACTGAAGAAGTGGTCTGATGCTAGTTGGGTTGTATGTTTGTACTAAGCTTGGATATATAGTTTTCTAGAATAAAAAGGATAAAAGTAAACATTGGTTAAAAAAAAATTTATTTATAAAGTAGGAGGAATTCTTGTTTCAGAATACCCGTTATGGGAGTGGGTCATTTATTATGTCAATGGTTGAGGGAATGAATGGGTGGATATTGGTAAATGAGTTAACGAATGAGTGGAGGACAGTTGGTGGAGGCAGGATAGATGTTAGATTTTGGCGGGAGTGGGATATTGTGGTTTTCGAGGGGGGGGGGGGGATGGTCTGAAATATATTAGGTGTGGACACATAACAAAAGCAGGTTTTAAGAAACGACTTTTTGGATGCCCACCCCCCCGCTTGGGTTAAATGTTGGAGGGGCGAGGGGGGTTCAAAGTACATTTCCACCATTGATCTAGGCAGGTGAGATCGTGACAACTGATTTATGCACTCGTGTTTACATAAATGACAAAAGCCATCAAATCAATTTGACTTTATTACAAAGTTTAATTACTTTCTTAATTAAGCTTAAACTAATTAAAGCAATTAATCAACTATGATATGCAACATTTTAAACTAGCATGCAATTTTCCTTGGGATTATTCATTTTTGTAATATATATATATATATTATATATATCCCTTTCATTTTTTAATTTTTTCTTATATCTTTATAATATTTTTATTTTTATTTATATTTTTACATTAAATGTAAAATACAAGGTAAGTTACAATATTGACTCCATCTAGGGATTTCTTCTCCTTGTGAGATGTAGAGAACATGAAAATTCATATGCCTTCTCCTTGGGCTATGGACTCTTTACTGTGAAAGTCACACTGTGATAGTGAAATGTAAATAGCACTGGTAATCTACAATGAACTGTAATGTAACACATTTAATATTGAATATAGTGCTTAAGATATTGTCCATTGACAAGCAATGAAGAATATCTTCCTTCTAGATTCTGCAGGATAAAAGTATTATTTCCCTTGTCTTCTATAATGTTGAATGGTCCTAACCAAAGATTGTCAAATTTACCATGCCTTCCTCTTTCCTCTCTATAGGCATCCCATTTCAAGACTATATCTCCTTGCTTGAAGTCTCTTTCCCTAGATTTTCTATCAAAAAAGCTTTCATCTTATTTTGATATTGGCGCGGCTTGTACTGAACTTCATCTCTGTCTTATAGTTTGACTGATTATTCTTGAAAAATCATCAGGCTCTTCATATATTTCCTATAAAAACTTCATAACAAGAAAAACTAGTTTTGTAGGAAGCATGGCCTGAGTGCCATCAACAAGCTTAAAATGGGATTTACCTGTAGATCTCTTAGGTGACACTCTGTTAGCCCAAACTACAAACTTGAGATGACGTCCCAATTTCTCTTATGATCTGACAGTACCTTCTTAATGAATTTGACCAAACTCTTATTTGATGACTCTATCAACCCATTTCCTTGAGGGTAATATGGGGTAAAATGATGCAATAAAATCTAATACTTTTGGACAAATTATATTATTTTAACACTACTGAATATCTATGCATTATTATTAACTATCTATGAGGACAACCAAACTTGGATAATATATTTTCTTCAATGAATTTGATGACAACAATGTCTGTTGCATTCTTGACAGGGATGGATTCTACCCACTTTTTGAAGTGGTCAATAGCAGTTAGGATCCACATATGTTGATTACTGGATTCTGGAAAAATTTCTCCTATGAAATCTACTCCTCACTATAGAAAGGGTGCTTCAATTAATATTGGAACAAGAGGGAGTGATGCTAACATTTTCTTTCCATCAAAAATATGACATGGAATACAACTTTTGAATTTTGCTCCTACTTTTCAAAATAACTTCGCCCAGTAGAAACCTTCCCTTAGAATTTTATATGTTGTTTCTCTCCAAGCATAATTCCCTCCGCATCTACCTTCATGAAATTGATCTATAACTCCTTCTATTTCACTCTCTGTTAGACATAATAGAAGGATGTTTAATGGATCTTTCCAGTGCAAGTTAGCATTGATGATATAATATTTCATAGCCTTTAATCTTATGGTTCTGCATTGATTCTTTGTGAATCCCAAGGGATACTCAAAATCATGAAGAAAATGTACAATATTAGCATACCATTCAATTAATAGGAACTTTTCACAAATATGAAGTTGAAGAGGAGTTGAATCTGTAGAAGAGGAAGGTTCTTGTGGATTCTTCTCAACTGAACTTTGAGAAGTTTCTTATGTATTCTTCTCTCCTTATAATTGCATGATAGAGTTTATCCCCAAAACTTCACAATTTGATTCATCCAAAAGCTTGGATAAACCTTGTCCCTTCATTAACTTGGTAGATTTGATATCTAAATCAAATTCTATATTTTTTGCAATCCATCTTCCTCTCCTACCATCTGTATCCGGTTGGGTCAAGACAATCTTGAGAACATTATTTGGGACATAGGCAGTAATAGGAGAATGGAGGACATAAGTTCTGAAAGATTTTAAGCCTTGCACAAGGGCATATGCTTGTTTTTCAATGATATCATATTTCAACTCAACATCTCTCGTAACTTTGCAAAAAAAGGTAATAGGGTGGTCATCTTCATTATCATTATTTTGCAATAAGACAATATCTAAGGTAGTATCAGAGGCAAAAGTGAAAATTATAAAAGGATTTGAATAATCAGGACTGGCTAGTACTGGGGCTTTAGAAATAACCTTCTTTATTTGTGTAAAAGAATATCTTGCCTACACTGTCCATTTAACTTCATGATCCTTATTTTGCATATCACTAATATCCTTGACTCTCTCAACATAGTTTTGTATAAATCTCCTAAAAAACTTAATCTTTCCTAGAAAAGTCTAAATTTATTTTTTATTCCTAGGTAAGTTAATTAAATCAATGGCTGAGACTCGTGTTGGATGAATAACTACTCCTTCTTTTGAAATGATATGGCCAAGTAGCTTTCCCTCCTTTATATCAAATAGAGATTTCTTTGGATTGAGCGAAATTCTGTATTTCCTACACCTATCAAAAAGCTTCCTCAAGTGATTTAAATTTTTTTCATCAGAATTTGAAAATATAGTTAGATGATCAAGATAAATAACAACAAAATTATTAACTTACCAACAAAATCTAGGTTCATTTCTCTTTGAAAGGTAGCTCTTGCATTGGTTAGGCCAAATGGAATTCTAGCATACATAATTCTACCCCAAGGAGTTTTGAATGTTGTTTTTTCCCTATCTTCTGGACTTACCATGATTTGATTGTATACAGAAAAACCATCTAGCATGGAAATTATTTTAGAGCCTAAAACCTTTTGAAGTAATTTATCCATCTTGGGCAATGGATAATTGTCTTTAAATATAGTTTGTTTAGGTTTCTAAAGTCTACACACAATCTTATCTCACCATTTTTCTTTCTGACTTGAACCAAATTTTCTATCCAATTAGAGTATCTTAGAGGAACAATAATTTTGATATCCAACAATTTCTTAAGTTCTTTTTCAATAGTTGGAAGCAAAAAAGGATTTGTTCTCCTAAATTTCTAATTGAAAGGTTTAGCTTATGTTTAGAGAGGAATTTTATGTTCAATAAATGTTTTGTCGTAGGTTTTGAGCTCCTCATATGACCAGACAAAGACATCTTTGTAATGTTTGAGAAGATTTAGATATTTCTCCTTTGTTTCCTTAGGTAATGATGCATAAACTTTTACATTTCTGATCTCTTTATGGGTTCCAATATTACGTTCCTCAATATCCTGTTGTTGTGAACTTGATAGTGAAGTTTTGGAAACATAATTATTATAAAAAAAAAATCAAGAGGAATTAAAAAAAATGGTATGTAATGATTGGGCAACTGAATGATATTATGATCAATTATCTTGTGATTTATTTGTGAAGTTTCCTTTTCATTATTGGACAGGTGATCAATAATTTGTTCTTCTTCAATTTGTAAAGCTAAGAATTCATCAATTTATTGTAAGAAAATATTCAATTTCTCATCATCTTCAAAAACTTTCCATTTCTTAAGCTTGTTAGGGATTGAAGGCATATAATTTACTTGAATTTGTAATCGTAATTCCATTGTATCAGGAATTTTAAAAGAGCTAGCCAAGAAAGCTAATGAATCTACATAAATGTTTTCATTTCTAGGGAGCGTTGTAATATTAAAATCTTGAAAGAAATATTCGCAGAATCCTGTACCTCATTTTGATAAGATTTAAGCCTAGGATGTTTTTCTTGGCATAGATTTGTTTCTTGATTCACAATGTGTTCTGAATCACTGAATACACTTAAGTTTTGAACTTTCAAACATTTAGCTAACTTGAGTCTTAGAAGTAAGGCTTCATACTCTGTTACATTATTTGTAACATCAAAGTCCAATTGAAGAGATTGAGTTATATTTTCTCTATCTGGAGAAATAAGAACAATGCCAACTCCAACTCCATCTTTGGAAAAGGCCCCATCAAAGTATAACTTCCAAACATTAGTTTTTATACATTTAGGTTTATTAACAATCTCTTCAAGGCTAAGATGAGAATTTTGGAGATCATTAGATTATAAGGTAGAACACCTAAAATCCTGATCAAGAGCATAAATACGATGATCTATTACCTGATCAAATTTACAAACAATATTAATAAATCTTACTTCTTTGTATAATCTAAGGTATTCTCCCCCATAAACATGAATTGTAGAAAAAGACATATTCATTTGCAGAATTCCCCATAACTTGGCACAACAATATCTTCATAATAACATTCCAAATTTTGGGGGAATATCTGTAACAGAAATATATAAAACTACACTTTTAACATGGATTTGTGCTACAGTTACAGCTAGATCTTTGATTAATCCAAGACAAGGTACTTTCTTTGAATCAAAAGTGTATAAATCATGATAAGGTCTTGTGATTTGTAATTGAAGTTGTTCCATGATTACTTAGGCATTAGATTGTGAGAGGCCCCAAAATCTAACATACAGATATATAATAGAAAATCATGAACCTACCTTTAATGGAGGAAAATTTCCATCGATCATATCAAAACTAGGACCAAAAACCATTGAAGTTTTTTCATCCTATAGACTGATTACATCTCCCTCAGCATCAATACTTGAGGACTGAATCCATTTTGGCACTTGATTTTTGTAACCTAGGTTTTTGGAGAGTTAAGATAATGGAATAGGTATTTTTGACTCTCTCTAATTCTCTCTCAATATTGAAAGTTGTTGGAATTTTTTTTTAAAAGTGTTTTGTTCATTTGATTGGTTTAATGGTTGAACCACTATTTTTTGTGTTTCATCTATTTTGACTGGTGGTTCATTAACAATGACAATTTTAGGTGGTCTACTAGGTCCCAATATGGGTCTTAAATCACATTTTCTATTTAATTATGCAATCAGAAACTCAGAAAAGGTGTGATATTTCGAAGCCTAAGAGTCTTCTTGACTTTGAGATGAAGGTTGATCATGATAAAGTGGAACTATATCATTTTGATTTGATGGGATATCAAAATAATTAATATGACCCATAACCAAAGGACCAATTTCTTTGCGTTCTTGATCATCAATCATTAATGGGGGTTGAATTTGTTGATCAGTATTAGTTGTTTGCAAGATTTGGGGTTGAAAGGGTCGTTTATATTGAACTTGAGGTTTGTTTGATGTTTGTTGGATAGATACGTTGTTATTCTATTTTTGGGATTCTATTTGAAAGATTCTATGTAAGGAAGTAATTTCATCTATTTTATGATTCTCACTCTTACTTTTAGGAAAATAAGTTTCATTATTCCTAGCTTTCATTTTTCTTTCAGCCTTTTCTACCTTTGCCTTAAGTTTAGTTGATGCTAATCTGTTAGCCTCAAATTTAATGGCATTGGTCTACATGTTTTCTAGGGTGACATACGTTCTTTCTATAAGCATAACAACAAAATCATCATCAAAACCTTTGGAGAACCTAACTTTAACAGCAACCACTGGTGGTTTACAGTCTTGTGGCATTTTATTATAAATTTTTCTAAATCATTTGATAAAATCAGCAATAGGTTCACCGAGATTTATTTTTAGGTCATCAAACTTTGTCAGATAGTAAACTAGATCCTTTTTAACTCCCCACTAGTTTTTAAATATGGTAATTAATTCATTCCAAAGAAGGGATAGAGTTAGCCCACAATTTTCTAAACTAGATCCTACATTTCCTTCAAGAGATTGAAAAAATAATCTCATGTAGACATATTCATGCTCTATATTCATATTATCAACAAAGTCTAAGAAAGAAACTAGATGATCTCCAGAAAACAAACAAGCTTCCCTATTGAATCTATGTAGGTGCTTTAGGTATCCATCTGGAAAATTATTTAGTTGATTAGGAAGGACTAATGTTGCATAACGAGCTTGAACGACAGGTCGAAAACCAACCATTTTATTAGATGAAGATGAGGAGGATGAAGATGAATTTTGAGAATATGAAGATGGTGAAGGGGGTGAGGATGAACTTTTAGGAGTTGTAGGGGGTAAAGATGAGTTGGAAGAATTTATGGAAGTTTGTATTCATGGTGTTTTTGTTACTAACTTCTGTACTTCTAGCCAAGATTTCCTTTGCTATCAAGCAAAGGATTTGTATACATAGAAAATATTTCTTCGGGATTAACAAAAGTAGATGGGTATGTATGAATGATAGAGGAAATAAAATCAATAGCTTTTAGTTCAGGTAACTATAAACCTAATTATGCTTCTGATTTACGAGATTTTGAAAGAGGTTCAAGAATCTGATAAGATTCTAACTGATAAACAAGGAGTTCTAACTAAAAATAAACCCCTCTAGGTAAAAGTTATAATGCTTTTGGTGGTAGTTCTGATAGTTCAGGAGGAATTGAAATAGGTCTAAATGGATCAATTTCTGAAACATTTTTAGGTGGAAATGATACAGGAGAAGAGGTAGAGGCTTCTAATATTCATCTTAAAGAAGAAACTCTCACCAGTATCTCAGGATCTAATCATGGAGAATAGATTTGAGGGTCTCAGAGAGACCTAGTCTGCCTTCAAGAAGCCAACATTGGTTTATGGAATCTCCAGGTGAAACTTTTTAACCCACTAACCTTTTATTCACCATAAACGGAAAGCCTAATCATTTTCCCAGGGAAATATAATTCAAAAATTTTCGCTCTCTAGTAACGATGTTAGTATGATGTTGTACCTTTGTAGATAATTCCTGGTTAAGGAATTATGCCAGAGCATCTAAAATGTTTTGTTTTTCTTGAGTTTTTGGATGACCAATGCTCTAAACTATCTAAACATGTGAAATTTCTTAATTAATTAAGATGTATTAAAAGGGTTGACTCTTCACCTCTAGCAGAATTTAGATTTTGAAGAGATATGTCAAGTTTAACTTAATAAAATATATGATTAATTAAATCATCAAACATATTATTTAACTCAGTCATATACAAATGAATGCATGTAAAATTCTTTTACAACCAACATAATATATTTCATACTTAAAGTTAAGTGACAATTAAAAGATGTAGAGGAACTAATTTAAATAGCAGTCAGATTAACTAATCTCTAACTGATAATAACTTCTTTTTAGATAAATTGAAACTCAATATTATCATACCCTGAATTCCCATTAATTTCAAATATATACATATTTAAACAAAGTGAAAATCTAATAACAAAGAAGTACTCACATTGACACAATTGTTTCAAGATAAATCCAGAATCCTTCTATTACTTTCAGAAAATAACTCAAATGACTACAACTATATTCAAGAGTCTATCACAATAGTTCAACCCTTTATACTTTGGTTTACAAAGTATTTATACAACTTTCTCTAAAAATGTCATGATTTAAATATCAATATTTATTTACAAAATATCTCAAAATTGTTTACAAAAATAGATCTCTAATATAGGAAAATAAAACTGCTTAGGCCTTTTGGCACTAAATTCGAGGCTTCTGGTGATGATTGAGCTGAAAACGCTATTTTTTTATTGCCCCTAAAAATATGCACCCTTTTGCAAAAGACACGTTGTCTTCTACTAGAAATTTATGTCTATTTATTCAAGAAGTTGGCATATATTTTCCCATCTCTCTTTGTCTGGAGTGGAATAAATAATTAACTTTCTGAATGTTTCATCCACTTCAGTGTATTTCTATAAAGTGGGATTAATTACAAACATATGATTGATCTCATGCTTAATTAATAATTCAAAATTTAAACCTTCAATGAAGGCTTTTCCTATAATAGTTCCATTGATCTTGACAAATTTGGATTTTTCTGTAGTAATAGCATGCAGCTTGTGTTGGTATTCTTCATGGGGAATGAGTTTTTCTACCTTTCCTCTAAAGCCTAGAAGTCCTTTTTGATGTAGAATATTGAACTTCTTATGAAATTTATGAATGTTGGCTTCTAGATTATGACATTTATTTTCCACCTGTAGCATAAGATTTCTTTTAGTGAGAATCCTTCTCACTTCCAAGATTGCTTTAGTTATGTCCTATATTTCAAATTCTTCCAGTTCTTCCCTTGTATTTGAATTTAGAATTCTAATTAATGTTGTAGCCTATCCTATTTTTTCAGCCAATTTTTTCTTTACCTCTACAATCACTTCCTTTGATCTTTACAATAACTCTTCGTGTTCAAAAATAATTTTAATAGAAGGACACAATTTGGTCATAGATTCATTAATATCTACCCATATGTTTTCGTCGGCCTGTGCAATGGTATGAGCAATAACAGTCTCATTTTCTAGAGAATATATTCTTTGAGTTAGCTTATGAGTTTTATGAAGCTCTGCTAAGTAAACATTATTAGTCTTTAACTTTTCCTCTTGGATATTGTTGAGTAGAGCATTCGGCTTCTCAATCTCTTAATATTTGATGGAAAAATCTCCCATTGCTTTGTCTAAGTCAATTGCTAAGTGCGTGGACTATGTTTCCACTGTTATATCTATTGCAATATAAGTCCCTGCAATTGGATCTATTGAAGTACTTACAATAGAAGTTGTTGCTATAGAAATAATTGTCGTCACATCTTCTCACTGCTATTTTTCCTTCAATAAACCTTCTAGTTCAATCTCCATCCTCTGAATCTGTAAGTTCTATTCAACAATGATTTTGAACATGTTCTCCTTTTCCTTTTCCAACTCACCTACTTCTTTGGTCAAAGGATATTCAGTAGTAGGGAGTTTCAATTGTTTTCTTAATGCTTGTATCAACATTTTATCTCTTAATCATCTCCCCGACAACTTTAACATTACAGGATCCTTTAATCACTATATCCTCTAAATATTTTATTTTACTACCTTTGGAAAATGATGAGATTTTTTCAAGTTTTAACTGAGATTGAATGCTATTCAGTGAAAACTACAACTTGGACACTGCCATGGCTGAACTGGTCAACGTGGAGTAAATCATTTCTCCATCTTGTTTGTGCGGATCAATTTGGTCAATAAGATGGATCTCCTTATTATCAAAGGCAAAAAATGATTCTTTGTAATCTATTAGAGTTTTTGGAAAAGGAACCTTAGGCTCTAAGAGTGTCATTTGAAACAACCCCTTATGAGTATCTAATGATGAGAGAAGCTTGTGTTGGAAGGTTTAAGTTTGCTTCCAAAACTTTGAATAAGTAGTGGCCTTGAGTGCCTCATTGTTCTTCTTAGTTTCCCTGTACCTAGAAAATATACTATGTTATGAAGTAGTGTGAGCTAGATCTCCTATCTGAACTAATTCTAATGGATCTTGCACGACTAAATATACATGAGAGCTTGAGAAAATTTCTTCAACTCTTTGGAATGTTGTGGCATAAGGACCTTATAAAAGTAATGTAGTATATTCTTGTGAACTATCTTCTTGAGATGGCTCTTCAAGAGGGTTAGTTTTCTTCTTTTTATACATTATGAATTCAGATTGTTGAATTTCTGAAACAAGGGGGTAAATACTTTCCCTTTTCCTTTTTTCATTTTTTTCTATGGTGTTGGATTCTGTGTTGTTGTAGAAATGAAAACATGATCCTCTCCTTCTTGCAATGTGTTCTCCTGCCACTCCTCTTGGTTCATATATTGTTCTATCTCTGGTATAGGAGTGTGTGCAAAAGGGGTAGTTTTTGGTTCTACCCTTAGTTTAGAAATAATCTCCAAGGGATCATAAGACCAGGTAAAACTCAATTTAACTTTCATTTGCTTCAAGAAGAGTTGTGCTTCTTTTTCTACTGCTCTAGTGTTACAAATAAAAGGTCCAATCTGAGACTTTAATTTAAACTAAGATATCTTCTTATTTGACACAAAGTGCATCTCATCCATGTTCATCATCTGCCTAATGTATTCAAGTGCAAAAATCCTAATTGGTACAAACTTAGGTAGTTTATTTGGAGGAAACTCACATCCATCTACTCTAATCTCTATATAACTTTGGTACAAGTACCAATCTCTAGTCTTAGTTTTCTCATTGAGATGTAGAATTCTCTTGATTCAAGGTAAATCATAGGAACAACATCACTATTAGGCAAACATGAGACCATGTATAAAAATTGATTACTGTAATCACTAAAGGAAAATTCACTTGTATTGTTCCTTACCAAGGAAGCCCAATGAATCACTTATTGAGGACTACCATGCTCATCTAATTTATGCAACGAAACTGGAATTTATCTTCTTGATGGAGTAAAAATAGGTATACAAGAATTGAATGATATTGGAAAGATCCTTCTATTGAAAACTTTAGGAATTTATCATGTATTGCTTCAGATAAAAACTCATTGTAATTCAAGATCATGGAGCATTTTTCACCCGTTGAAAGTACTAATAGAAATCCTAAAATAATCTCATCTACCCACTAATCAGTTGGATAACCTAATGAACAAGAAACTACTGGGATAACTTGTCTACTCATTTCTGGGAACATGGAAGAGTGGTATGCAAGATTTGTTCTAGGCAATTTTACATTTTCAGGTAGGAATATTTCAAAAAATTTAGCTCTTTGAGGGAAGGTGAGAATTTTATATAATTCCATGAGGGAATCCATAAAGAAAAGGTGCAGAGGGGTTGAAGTTTTTACTTGAAGCATCTGGCATATTGATTTAGGATATATGGTAAACAAAACATCATTATTTTGAAATATAATGGCTCTCTAGATAGGGATGTATCTCAAATGGAACTAGGTCACAAATTCGGCGAAGAAATGGGTCTAAGGAAGGATGAATTGAGTCAGGAAGGAGTCACACATTCTCAATTCATCACTGGCATCAAGGAATTTCTTCTTGGCCCAAGTGTGGAGTTCATATAGGTCGAACTCACATTGGGTTTTAGCTATTTTGTATTATTGTTCAACAAGGGCTAGTATATCTAAATCTATGATGGAGGGAACCATTGGGCTTTCCTCTATCATTATGGATTTTCATTTTGAATTCATTGAAGATATACAAGTCAAGGGTGATGATTATCAGGAAATTAGCATATTTTTGTGTACTAAAGAAGTGGTATGATGCTGGTTGGGTTTTCTGGTCACATTGAGCCTGGATGTATAGTTTTGCAGAATATAATGGATAAAGGTAAGAAATGGTGAAAAGATTTTTTATTTATAAAGTAGGAGGAATTACCATTTCATAATACCGGTTATGGGAGAAGGTCGTTTATTTTAGCAACTGTCAAGGGAATGAAAGGGTAGATAACAGTAAATGAGTTGATGAATGAATGGAGGATAATTGGTGGAGGCAAGATGGTTGTTAGATTTTGGTGGGAATGGGAGATGGAATTTTTTGGGGAGGGGGGTGGATGGTAAGTGGTAAAGGGTAGGGGGTGGGTGGGCTGAAATAGATTAGGTGCGGACAAGTAGCAAAAACGGTTTTTAAGAAACAACTTTTCAGATCTCCCCCTGGTTAAATGTCAAAGGGGCCTGGGGGGTCCGAAGTACATCTCCGTTGTTGATCTGGATAGGAGATCATGATGATTAATTGATGCACCCATGTTTTCATAAAAGATAAAAAAACATCAAATCAATATTACTTTATTACAAAGTTTAATTCATTGCTTAATTAAGCTTAAACTAATTAAAACAATTAATCAACTATGATATGCGACATTTAAAGCTAGCGTGCAATTTTCCTTGCAATTATTCATTTTTGCAATATTTTTCTTTCTTTCTCATTTTTCTATTTTCTCTTTTTTTTCACATCCTTTCATTTTTCCATTCTTTTTTCTTTATACATTTTTTATTTTTTATTTTTCTTTCATTTTTTTTACAAGTAAATGTAAAATACAAGGTATGTTACAACACCAACCATCACCCTTGTTCTGCTCCTTAGACCAAAATCCTTGTCCTTGATCAGATGCAATGAACTTCTTATGCAATGTTGCATTCTCTTTGTTACTTGTATATTTAGGTCTTGTTCGCTTCTTATCCCATTTTCCTTTATTATTTGCATTGCGTTTCCATTCTAACTTAGTATCATATATGCGCTTCGATTGCTCAAAATAATTCAGCTTTTGGATGGCCTCCTCCAATGAAATAGGCTCATCAAGCTCAATCCTATCCTTGAATGATACTGAAAAACAACTAATGAATCACTAGATATTGGAATTCTCCCCCTTGAGGTGAGGCATATATCTCAATAGCTCCAAGAATCTTCTAGGGTACTCCTCATTAGTCACAGATCCCATCTGCAACTCATAGAAGTATTTTGCCTTGTCATCATAGTATCTCTTAGATAGATACTTCTTCCTGAATAGTCTCTCAAACTCACTCCAAGTCAACTCCTCTTTTTGAATACCTCTGAAATTCTTTACATATTCCCACCAAATATCCGCTTTACCTTTAAGATTGAATATCGCCATCTTGGACTTCATGTTCACTGAGTAGTCATGCAACCTGAAGAACTTATTCATCCCAAGCAAGCATGCCTCAACATCTTGTTGTTAGGGCCTAAATCTACCTCAAGCTGAGAAAGGTATGATCGAGGACCATAAATTTGATGAAAAATCCTTTTACTAACCAAGAGGAGAGCTGCACTTACTTGTACACTGGAGGATTTGGGCGAGTTTGGCGTTTTGAGGAAGTGGTTGAAGAAACTGGGCTTGGCAGCTCTATGCACTGTGGGTCAAACCCAACGCGCCACGCCCTATGTTTGCATCGCACCCATGTAAATTTAAACTGGCAATTGTGGTCCTATGCGCCACGCTTGCTATGTGCACCGCGCCAGTTGCCCAGTGCACCGCGCCTGTGAACTGGAGCAGTTTTTCACCAATTTTCTACCTTGACTCAAACACAACCTTACTTTGCTCACTTTTGGTTCTTTGAATGCAAATGGACTTTTCAAATTGGAGAAATGACTTATATACAATGAGTCTTTAATTTTTGGTTTATAAAACCCACTTTTACAATGTTTGGAAAATGACTTTATTTCTAACTCTGTTTTTGAGCTTTTTCACTTTATTTGAACTTGTGATGAAATGAATGACCTCTGTTTTGTTTTTTTTGTAGGGGTTGGGGGTACTGAGGCTAGGAAAGTGACCAGGGTCGTAGTTGAAGTGATTTACATATGGAGGAAATAAAATTACATAAATTTGTACAATAAAAGCAAAAATGCTTTATACATCTCTAAACACTTGATTGTAAAATTTATTGAGACTGGAAGCAACTCATGCACCTACTAACCATTATTGGACATTTTGGGGACCTTTTTGATGAAACCTAGACCTAGTGAAACTAAAACCCTAGAACTAACTCCTGCAAATTTAAAGACAAAAGGTGACTACAAATGATCTTGATGAATGAAAATGGGCTAGTAGGTAAAGGACATACGGGAAAATGTACAAAAAGCCACTACCGTCAAATGATCCATGCTCCTAATGGAATGCAGCTGACCGAGCAAGACACTTAATATGCAATGCTACAAGAGAATTTGATCTCTGACGGAGGGATGAAGATACCGACACTAACATTGGCTCCAATGGGGATGGTAGCTCCTTGGAGGTTCCAAGAACTACAAATCTTTGGGAAAGAAGGCAGTGCCTTCGTCCATTGGGCTATGGAGTTAATAACTCCGACAATTGACTCAAAATTGGACTCAAGTACATGATTGAAAACTGGCTCAAAACTGACTTAACACTTAAACACAACCGACAAACTAGAAATGATGCTCAAAGTAGAGCTTATTCATCATAACCTACTCTAACAGTTTCATTCATCACCCGATCAAGTGAAATGAAACAACCAATGCAACCAAGTAAGTATTATGGCTGTTGTTTGAATTCTCTGCAAGTGCTCACTTATGAACAGCAATATAGAACTACTGAAAGGCAACTCCCATGAAAACTTGTGAATAGATCCATTGAATACTATGGATTCTCTATCCGCCTCCAAAAACACTGTATAAAGATCTCGAAATTCATTCACACTGGGACTTAGCTCATCCAATGGATTATTTCTCTTCTCTTCATACCATGAATGTAAACTTTGATCTGAGCTTTGTGATTAGACTCCTACTAAAAATGACAAAGAAACCGGCTGTTGGATCAAGTTTATATCAGTGCTTTTGTCAAGCTCACAGATAGGAGAAGGACTTTGACTACAGACATTATCCAACACATCAGCTATTGGATCATGAAAAACTTGAAAAGACTACTACAACCCACTTTCTATTGGTTCTGATGAGATTGCATGACTTTCTATAGGCTACTCATTTGAAGATATACTATGTTGTCTTCCCTTCAGAAACTGAAATGATTCAAAACAAAATGGCACGGAATCATCTTGTATCATTTGATCATATGTGCTAGCTTCTAAGTCTTCATCTGCAACTTAAAAATCAATGGCATTCGGGGGTTGCAAATCTGGATATGAGAAGTCTTGAACAAGGTTTTCATTGCCCTCAAGATGGTCCAAATCAAGACTTGTCGACAGTTGATTTCGGAGTGTATGAATGTTATCTCTAATGAAATGAAACGAAGCAAAACAAAAAGGAAAAGACCCTTCACTTACTTCAAAATTTTCTACACTTTCCTCGTCACTCTCATAGCTGATATGCATTGGTTGATCATTGTATTCGAGCTGCTGAAAATGAACTTCTTCCTCCCACAAACTAGCTGTTGATTTGTCTACAAGATTAGCTTTTGTTTGGAGAACATAATCATCATCATATTGTTCAAACTAAGGAAAATCACCAGTATAAAAGACATCATCAAGCATACATGTCATATCAATGGATATCTCTTCTCCAAGATGATCTATAAAAAAATCATTATCACATCTATGACAACTAGGATAAGAAAGAAGATGTTTTGGAGTAGCCATTTTTTCTTCTTCAATTAGCGAGCGATGGGCTTGAACACTATACTCATTCCTTGTGGTGATCCTTTGCATTATCTCCTCCACTTCACTTACCAAAATGTCAAGCTTTACCTCTAGAGATGTCGTTTCCTCCAGATCTATGTTTTTCATCTCTTCTTCCTTCAACTTTTCCCTTCAGATCGGCAAAGTAGCCTCTACATCTACTGCACTATTTTGCATCTCTTCAAGTGTTGCATGGTTCCTTTCCCTCAGCTGAAACTCCATTTTCGGATCAAAGGTACTCGGGTAGTGCAAGAGAGTGGATCTAGGAGGAGGTCTTATATCAACAAGCAACGAATAATAAACTTGGTTAAATCTGGATTAAATCTGGATTAAAACTGTTGTACTATCTCCCTTGGTTGTCTTTTCAGCTGGTTATACTCTTCTATAATCAAGAAAGGGTTCTATCTGACCACCCACCTATCGAGGAAAACATTGACGAACTGCTGGAAATCTAAGATGCTCGCATCAGGCAGGGTTTTGAACCAACTCTTGACTTTGCCTTGCAAAGAAAGAGAAAAAATCCTAATATTGACATCCTCTTCATCAACTTCAAAAAGATCAAGAAAGGACTCAAAATTCAAAACATGTCTCTCAGTAGTGATGTTCTCATGTTCACCATCAAATCTTGGTAGATATAGGCCATGATTTTTAGGGAAAGCATGGGATATAGGAGGTAAAATCAGAGGCTTGTATCGATCTGGAATTTTACAAGGTATAGGGGCATGTATAGAAGGTGTAGAATCTGCCTTAGTCTCTTGGGGCTCATCAATTTGAAGACGGTCGTCACAAGATTCAGAAAAAGGGTCTTGATCAAGCTCAAAGGCATCCAAATATTTGGTATTTACAATCTTCAAAGGGAAGGAATCAAATGCAGGCCGAGGAGCTCTTCTCAAACATAGTATACTTTGCAAAACCTTCTTGAAATTCTCGGGAAAAGAGAAGAAATAATTTATAACAAAGAACAAAATGTCTTGGATGAAATTCCAACTTGAATACCTGATCTATCCATATTGTCCTTTCATGTTTTTGCTGGTTAGGTTCATCCTCCAGTGGAGTCCTTGGATCTGATCTCGAAAATGATTTGTAATCGCCAGGTGAATGATTTCAGCCTTTCCGGTGTCTGATCATTGTCCACCATCAACAATCAGATCTAACTTGATACATGTACTGGGGAAATTTTCAAGTCAGATGTTCTGTTTATAAGACTAGACTAGACATTGTCTGAAGTAGCTTTTATCTACTTTCGCTAATGCAAAGCAAAAGCGTTTCAAAGGGTACCTGGCTAATCTTCAAGCTTCGTCTGTAGTTTATAAAAAAAATAACACTAACAAATAAACAATTTCTTCCCCAATACGGTTGCCACTATGTTAGGGCCTAAATCTACCTTAGGCTGAGAAAGGTATGATCCAGGACCAACATCAAACCACACTTAACCTGGTAGCTAGCTCTACCCAGTTGGGAGAGGGCTCTCTCCTGGTCAATCTCAGCGAAATATGATCAATAAGGGCTTGAGATGACTGATATGCTGACTAATTTTAGGCTAGGTATAGGTGAAAAGAGTTTGATTGAACAAAATGATGCTTTTGTTGGCTCTAATGAAAAAGCAAATCTTGGGTGCAAGGAATGAGGCTCAGTCTTGCAGAGATCTCAATGGGGCAAGGTAGGCAACTGAATTTGGCACTCTAAATAGAAAGAGATGGAGGCATTAGATAGGGGAGGATTTAAATAGGGCAAGAGAAGCCATGGATCCTCTCCAAATAGCTGAAAACATCAAGAAACTAAAGCAAACCTCAAGTAGAGCACTATAATTTCAATGGATTCTACTTTGACTCTTGTTTGATTTAGCTGAGAAGAAATAAGAGAGAAAATGGCATACATAACACATAAGTAAATGCAAAGATACATAATAAAGTACTGTAACAAAACAACATGCCATAGGGATCCCAAAGAGTGCTGCAAACCCTGGTCTCAATTCCTTAGCCAAAATGCTGATATGAATGTACAATGAAGCTCCTTGCTTTCTCAAGAGTCCAACCATGCTAATGACTGAAAAATTACAAGATATAGGCCAAAAACCACTCATCCTAGCCTCTAGCGGTTGAGATCATAAGTCTAGGAGCTGTTCCAATTAATTCTAAACTAAGAACTAGAAATTAGGCAGTGGAACAACTTGCCTCTAGAAACCAGGGAACTGATTCATTCAGTTGCCAACAACTTTTTGATAGATGAATCTACCTTCATAAGTGAAAATTTGACATATTTACATCATGATCCATTAATGTAAATTAAATTACATTAAAAATTTGACATCAAGAAGGAGAAAAAGTCAAACTGTCAAAATCTAGGCGAAAAACAGAGCATTCTTAGTCAAACAGGGCCAAATTTCCTCTATGCACCGCGTTGATTTCTCTATGCATAGTGCCTGTTTGGAGCCACTATTGGAGGCCTTCCCAATGTCCACATTTTCTCCAAGTGTGCTTTCTGGAAAGGCCTACCTGTCGGCTTTTCAACCCAAGTAGAATTGTTCAATTTTTCCTCCATTTTCCCCTCCAAAATTCAATTCTCCCAACACTGCTTCCTATGTGTGAAAATAGGGGCAGTAAGGTCATTTTTTGAGTGTTTTTGACCTTTTTGAGGGCTCAAAACCTGTCTAAATTTCTTGAACATTGGTAGGAAAGCATATTTTTCCATGCAAAATCTAGAAATTCTGAGTTTTTGTGATTTAGAGGCTCCTATCAAAAGTGAGAGCCACGTGGCGCGGTGCATAGAGCAGAAAACCTTGTTTTTGTGCCAAAATTTTAAAAAAAATTTTAAAATCCCCCAAAGTTTTTGAAATTTGGGCTGAGTCTTCTCCATAAATCATTATGTTGGGCCAAGGAAGCCTCAACCAATATCTGAAGTCAATCGCACTCCTTTTGCCTCTTTGATGCCATTTTCAATTTTTCCTTTAAGCTTTTGATTCTCGCCTTGCAAACTTTGTTTCTCACGATATAATGATATGTCATATGTCTCAACAAAGTATTCTCCTTGTTGGCCTTTTCCAACAACCTATATAAGTGGATATTGGCTCTTTCAAGCCATGACTCCCGATCAGCATTGATCTCTTGCTCAAGTGAAGTGAACTCCACCGTCCTTCTTTGGGCAGCTTGGCGATTCTCCCGAATGTTTTACAATTCCATAATCGTTTGTTGATCCTCAAGCTCCTTATTCCTTTGCTCCAAGTATTTATAATCCACTTAGCCCTCCCCAAGGTGAGGGAAAAGGCATTGATGTCCGCCTACTGCTCTTGGATGATTTCTTTGAGATTTGTGCTTTGCGGGCCCACATCAGTATCATCACCCTCAATGAGGATAAAATCAGTCTCCCACTCACATGATGGTCCTTCATCCTGTACTATCCTCTTGCCTTTGTCCTGAACCTGTTGTGTTGATAACAGAAGCGAGACCCCTTCCACCACGGGTGGAGATAATACTCGCTTGGTTGCTGTGAACAACCATCTAGTGCCCTTCTGATAAGTGATAAACACCAACATACTAGTGGTTTGTGTCTCATGACCCTCATGCTGATAAGAAGGTCCACCTATCTCATGCAAAGCCTCTGAAGGTCCCTGAGGAGCTCTAAAAAACTCACGAGAAATGAAGTCTTCCCAAGTGATGCCCTGCAAGCCAAGCTGATGGATGACCACAATTTTAATGAGACCAAAATGATATATATTGTTGAACTGCTGCTGAGGAGTTTTGTGTTGTACTAGGGTCGTCATCTTCTCAATATTTTGGCACATGAAGTATGGGAGGTTCATCATCCTCACCCTAGTAAAATGCATCAGCAACCTGATATGATAGGCATATAAATGGGAGAACCGACCCTCACAACTGAAATACTTCATGATCAGTTTCATTAAAGGAGCATTTAAATCTTTGAGGTACCGAAAAGGAAAAACTCTCCTGAGCTGTCTCAAATAACCGGGCTTGATGTATGGTTCATAATGCTGCCGGTCAATTTGCTACCTCTTGTTCCATTTCTTTCCAATGTTAAGAATACTAGTTGCTAGTGAAATAGATTCTGGTGTTAATGTGAAAGTGACACCAACTAGAGTGGCTTGACCATCATGTAAATGAAGCACAAACAAATGAGCCAACTCATGATGAAACTGAATTCTAGCAACCATCTCACAATATTCATAGCAGGACTGGTGTTGAAAACAAGTGATGGCAAGAGGGCAGGCCTGTAACTCAGCAAGAGTGGTTGGTTCTTCTCGAATATGCTTGCCACCTCTATGAGGCCTCCTGGGTGCATGTACCTCTATAGGTGAGTCACTGTGTGTCTCCTCTTCATAATCATATGAGGGATCAGATTCCATCTCTGCTAGTGGATGAGCTGTCTTGATGAGAAGTAGGTGATTTATGATGTTTTTGACTTCTGCCACCAAGGGGAAAGTGATATGAGGGATTGTAGAGGGAGGGAAAAATAAGGGATTTTAGGGACAGTTGGGATACGTTTTAGTTAGGGAAATAGGGGATTAGGGAATGATTTGGGAGTTTTGGCTATAACACTAGGGTTTGGGAATTATATTTAGGATTTTGGGGCAATAGGAATTGGGATGAGAGTTGATGATGTTTAGGAATATGTGAGTTTAGGGATATGGGAAACAACTGGGGAAATGGAGTGAGGGAGTGGAAAGATGAGGGAATGGGAAAAAAGGATTTTGCAGCCAAATAGTTAATAAAAACCCTATCATTATTTCCTTTGAGAGATGCAAGAGGTAGGGTTTGATTTTTTGTTCACACAACGACCATAAATTTGATGACAAATCCTTTTACTAGCCAACAGGAGAGTTGCACTTACTTGTACATTGGAGGATTTGGGCGAGTTTGGCATTTTGAGGAAGTGGTTGAAGAAACTGGGCTTGGAGGCTCTATGCGCCGCGCCTCAAACCCAACGTGCCATGCCCTATGTGTGCATCGTGCCCGTGTAAATTTACACTGGAAATAACAGCACTATGCGCTGCACCTACTATGTGCACCGCGCCAGTTGCCTAGTGCACCGTGCCTGTGAAATCGAGCAGTTTTTCACCAATTTTCTCCCTTGACTCAAACACAACCTTACTTTTCTCACTTTTGGTTCTTTGAATGCAAATGGACTTTTCAAATTGGAGAAATGACTTATATACAAGGAGTCTTTAATTTTTTGGTCTATAAAACCCACTTTTATAATGTTTAGAAAATGACTTTATTTTTAACTCTGTTTTTGAGCTTTTTCACTTTATTTGAACTTGTGATGAACTGAATGACCTGTGTTTTATTTGTTTTGCAAGGGGTTAGAGCTACTGAGGCTAGGAAAGTGACGAGGGTCATAATTGAAGTGATTTACATATGGAGGAAATAAAATTACATGAATTTGTACAATAAAAGCAAAAATACTCTCTTTTTCCTCAAAACAGAGTTTTGAGGAAAAATACATCTTTGAACACTTGATTGTAAAATTTATTGAGATTGGAACCTCCTCATGTGCCTGCTGACCATTATTGGACATTTTGGGGACCTTTTTGATGAAACCCTAGACCTAATGAAATTGAAACCTTAGAACTAACTCCTACAAATTTAAAGACAAAAGGTGACTACAGATGATCTTGATGAATGAAAATGGGCCAGTAGGTAAAGGACATGAGGGAAAATGTAAGACAAGCCACTACCATTAGATGATCCATGCTCCTAATGGAATGTAGCTTACTGAGCGAGACACCTAATATGCAATGCAACAAGAGAATTTGATTTCTGACGAAGGGATGAAGATACCGATACAAACACCTATGACTTCTTCATTTCCACATAAAATGTAGGTGTCTTTTCTTTCTTTATCTCATTCGTCAAATATCCCCTTTCACTTTTCTTGTAAGGATGATAGAGATGATTCCCATGATACCTATTTGAACTAGAACTAGAGTAAAGTCCATGTCCACCACCTCATCTATTAGGTGTATCCAAGAATATGCCATCTCTAGCCATGCCATCGCTATCGATCATGTGCCCATTGTGTGACCTACTACCATTTACTCCATTAGTCCTATCCTCCTACCCATGACTGACTCTAAGTTTTCCTTGTCTTTGCATGTATGACAAGCTCTAAAGAATCACTTCATTGACTTTTTCTTGTTTCTCCTCTTCCCTAGAAAGTATCTCTTGTGATTGAATGATTCGTTCATTATCTTCTTTGGAACTCCTTATTTCTTCCTTCAAACTTCTCAAAGTGTCTTCTATGTCAATAGAATATCCCTCACCATGTTGCTTATCTAATCTATAGGGAGAATCTTGTGAGTTATAGTTTACCATCTTTCTAGTCATCTTTGATAGCATCTTCCTGCAACGTATATCATGTCACGTAAACCAAATCATAAACAAACCAACGTACCTCAGTTTAGTTCAGGGGAGGATATCTCAGCTACAATACCAACCAAATTAGCATAATACATATATAAGCATAATCATATCAACATTTAATAATCATTCCAACCATTATCGAGTAATCAATGCATGACCATACCAACCACATACCATGACATCATGCACAAAAACTATCACCGTGTCAATGTATTTGTAACAACATATAAACAATCACATTCATGACCAATGCACAATTGACATGCACTCATGATGACTGCATCCAACAACAACACCATCAAATTTTCACATGGCGACACCACTGTAGCTATGACCAACACCATGCATATGCAACAAGCACACAAACCACAAGAATAAGGAAAACATATGTAATTGACATGTATGGATGACCAACACACACCAATCATCCAGTGCAAGGGGTGAACCATGCTCTAATACCACTCTGTAACACCCTCCTCCCACATTTACCCAAGCTAACTGGTCCACTGGGGTAAATATGTGATGAAGAGTTACTGTGATATGATTCAACTCCCCAAGTATAGTTAAGGAAGTGGAATCGACATGAAAATATCAATCTAACCTTCCACACATGCTACAAAACCTTTAGGAGCCAACCAACCCTTCCACGTGATCAACCGTCGAGGAAACTTTCTTTTTCACTTCCCTAGAGCCTTAGTCACTACCATGACAATGCATGCATGTGAATGGGACCCTCCAATCACTCCCACAACAAGGAATCCATCCAATTATGTCCTTTTTTAGGCAGTTCTGTGCCATCGACCCCAGATTCTATGCCATTTTTTTAGGGCCAGGGCTCAGAACTTCATGAAACTTATATAAAATTTGATAAATAACATAGAAAAAATATAATAGTGCAAACATTTTATCAATGAATTGACTAGACCCCTACTAGCCATGACATGCATTTCATTAAACATGTCACAAATATGTAATCTATAGGTCATAACAACAGATCTGAGCATAGGGGTCTCATACTTATCTGAGATTCATAAAGAAGAATTGTTGCCATATTACAATAACTACATTATCATATATTAGATCATGTATTCATTGTACTTTCAATCACTAATTAAAACATGATGAGAGCCATACATCAAGTATGTCATAAAACATGCTCATAACCAACATATAACCAAAATAAATAACAAGGATATAACAACCATAAGAACCACATATGAACAAGTATATTTACCCATCAAATATAAGAGGAAGAAACTCTTACTAACATATGCAAAATGCAACCGGGTTTAGAACTTCCACATACAACCCAACCATATATCGCCTGAACCAAATCATTCTTTCAGCCAATCACCTCTATGCCATATTCCAAGTATGCATGTGGGATCTCATGGAACAAATCTAGCAAAAAAAAACTAGGGCTTCTAGAAGCCAAACACCCTCAACCATCAACCAATTATTCCACCTCATGGTCGAACATCACCAACCATCACTAGATTGGTATCTGCCCAATTTTTCTAGGGCTCTAGAGTATTTGTTCCAACCAAGGCTTCTAGGACTATTAACTTAACCCACAACAGTTGTCAAGCTTCGAGAGTGTTTGTCAAACTAGGACTTCTAGTACTAGTAACTCAACCCACTAGGGGATTCCAGATCGTTTTTGCAACCAATACTTCTAGGACTAGTAACTCAACCCACAAACCTAAGAAACATGAGAATCAACCAAAAAAGAAAAGGAAAGACACCCACAACGCCATGGCTATCTAGGATATTTCAAAGCTATGCAAATCCACCATCAATCTAGGAAATCCTCCATTCAAATGATAGATCATGTCCAAGAAACCACATGCATGTGCCATGCATGGGAAAACTAGAAAGGAAATCATACGTGTAACTCTATACCTACAAGCAAAACCCACTATAGTTGTTGATCTCAATGTCCTCTTTCACTTTCCTTCTTTTCCTTTTCCTTCTTGCTCTAAATCCCAAGTATGCCACACTCCTCCAAGGGTTCTCCGAGAAAACGCTAAGTGTCCATGAGTATGAGAGAGAGAGTAGAATAAAGAGCTCCAGCTAAAACTGACAAAAGTCTCTCAACTAATCCTCATAAGCCTTTTTATTAACTAAGCCTCTATTTTATTCAATTTTCCATTATTTTCCTTCACTTTCCTCCTCACATGCAACTTGTGACCTTTGACCTTCCTTTTCTCCTAATTTCCATTATTTTCATAAATAAAATGCTAATAAATGTCTCATGCCTTTCCAAATCCTTTTCCATTTCCTTCGCCAATTTCCATAATCATTAATGAATCACAAGTGATCCCCATCACCATGTGTTTGCCCATAATTTAGCTTCGAATACATGTCCCATGACCATGATTATTATTTTTTCCTTTATTAATTTTATTACATGGATTTTTGACAGGGATGTTATAGGGTGGTACTTGGAAGTCCTTGATTTGGTTGGATTTTCATATTATAATAAGAGCTCATCTTCCTTTGGTATTTTATGAGTATATTTTCTTGATATTATGTGGCTTTAATGTTTGTTTCCTCATTGATATATCTCTGGTTATTTTTCAGTTATAAGTATGTTTTATGATATTTAGGATATATGGATCGCATCATGTTTTGGTTAGTATATGAAATGTTAGTGAATGAATAACATAATAGATAAAAATGCAACTATTGTGAGTAGATATCAATCTTCTTTGATGATTCTCAGATAAGTGTGAGATCCCTATGCTCATACCTAATGTTGTGACCTATAGATTACATGTTTGTGATATGTTTGACGAAATACTTGTCATGAAAATTAGGGGCCAGATCAAGTCCTTGATCAATTGTTTTCATTAGTATCCTTGTTTCGATGTTATTTGTCATTTATTGAAGTTTCATGAAGTCATGGGATGTGGCCTGAGTCCTAACCCTGAAAACGTGGTACATAATTCGGGTTCACTGGCACACAAATGCTTAAAAAAGGCCGCAGACACATGTATTCCTTGTTGTGAGACAAACTGGAGGGTCCTAGTTTCATGCATGCCTTTTCATAGGAGCAGCTAAGGCTCTAGGGAAGTGAAATGGAAAGTTCTCTCATGGATTGGGCACCTGAAGGGTTTAGTTGGCTCTTGAAGATTCTGTAGCTTCTAAGGAAGGTTAGTTTGGTCTTGTCATGTCAGTTCCACTTCCTTAAATGTACCTGGGGTGTTGAGTCATATCATAGTAATTATTCCTCACATGTTTACCCTGGTGGACTAGTTAACTTGGGTGAATGTGGGAGGAGGGTGTTACATTTTCTATCTGTCTTGTGCTACCTTTAGATTCTTCTTGATTACCTACATTTCATGTTGCATCTATTCCAGCATGTTTGGTCCTATCAACACCCTGTTCACTATATCACTCCAAGTGATGGGAGTGTTACAACTCTATCCATAGAGTGCCTCAAATGGACTCATCCTCAATGACTCGTAATACCCATTGTTGTAAGAAAACTCTACTAGTGGAATATATTGTTCCCACTTTTGTTGTTGATGCATGATGTACAGTATCAACATGTCCTTGAAAATCTTGTTGACCATCTCTATATTTCCTTATATCTATGGATGATAAGCTATACATAACGCTAAATTTGTACCCAAACCAATAAATACCTCTTTCCAAAACCTAGAAGTGAACTTGGCATCCCTGTCTAACACAATCTTCTTCAGAACACCATGCAACCTCACTATCTCTCTGATGAAGACCCATGCTACATCATTAGTTGAATAAGTAGACTTCACTGGAATGAAGTGAGCTACCTTTGTCAACCCGTCAACCACAACCATGACATAATCATGATTTCTAGATGTCCTCAACAAACCTGTAATGATATACATAGAAATGACCTCCCATTTCCACTTTGGAATCGAAATTGGATGTACTAATCCAAATGGGTGCTTACATTCTTCCTTTACTTGTTCACAATCCAAGCATCTAGTCACAAGCTCTACCACTTCCTTCTTAAAATTTGGCCAATAATAGAACTTATTCACCACTGCCAATGTCTTCTGATATACTAGGTGACCTAAATATGGATTAACAGGAAATTCCCTCAAGATAAGCTTCTTGAGCTCACTGTTGTTGGACACATATATCTTGTCCCTGAATATGACCAACTCTTTGTTGTGAGATGGTGGTCCACATCCTTATGACCTGTGCCCTATTATAACCTTTGCATAATCTCACCTAGAAGTGAACTTGGCATCCCTGTTTGACACAATCTTCTTCAAAATACCATGCAACTTCACTATCTCTCTTATGAAGACCCATGCTACATCATTAGTTGAATAAGTATACTTCACTGGAATGAAGTGAGCTACCTTCGTCGACTCGTCAAGCACAACCATGACATAATCATGATTTCTAGATGTCCTCAACAAACCTGTAATGATATACATATAAATGACCTCCCATTTCCACTTTGGAATCGAAATTAGATTTAGTAATCCACCTGGGTGCTTACATTCTTCCTTTACTTGTTCATAATCCAAGAATCTAGTCACAAGCTCTACCACTTCCTTCTTAAAATTTGGCCAATAATAGAACTTATTCACCACTGCCAATGTCTTCTGATATACTGGGTGACCTAAATATGGATTAATTGGAAATTCCCTCAAGATAAGCTTCTTGAGCTCACTGTTGTTGGACACATATACCATGTCCCTGAATATGACTAACTCTTTGTTGTGAGATGGTAGTCCACGCCCTGATGACCTGTGCCCTATTGTAACCTTTGCATAATCTTGCTATACCTATCATCCTATTGTCCTTCCTTCAAGATATGATCTTGTAAATATGTCCCATAGGAGCTCATAGCTACAATGTGATTTACATGTATCCACTTGCTAAGAGAATATACAACCTTGTTCTCTTTACCTTTAATATAATTTATCTCAAAGTCGAACTCATTGATCATAGAAAACTATTTGGCTTGCTTAGAATTTAGATTCAGTTGGTCAAATAGATATCTCAATCCATTATGATCGCTCATGAATACAAACCTTCTACCAAGAAGGTAGTGCCTCCACATCTTCAATGCATGAACAATTGTTGCCAACTCAAGGTCGTGTATAACATAATTCTACTTGTGTTGATTTAATTTCCTTGATTCATAGCATACTACATGTCCTTCCTACATTAGGACTCCACCAGGTCCTCTCTTGAAAGCATTTATACATACCACAAACTCTTTTTCCAGATCTTTAATCTTTAGAACTTGAGCAATTTTCATCAACTACTTCAATTTCTCAAAAGTGGCTGCACATTTCTCTGTGCATTCAAATTTCTTAGCTTTCCTCTGCAATGATGTAATGGGATAGGTAATATAAGAGAATTACTTAATGAACCTCCTATAGTAAGCTTATAACCCCATGAATGATCTTACCTCGTCCATATTTCTAGGATTTTACCATGCCATGATAACTCTTATCTTTTCGGGATTCACTTCTATGCCTTCCTTCAAAACCACATGTCCCAAGTAATGTACCTTGTCTAGAAGAAACTTCATTTACTAAGATTAGCATACAACTGATGATCCCTGAACAATATCAACACTATTTCTAAGTGTTCGACATACTCTTCCTCATTCTTAGAATATACTAATATATCATCAATGAATACAATAAAAAAAATTTCTAGATAAGGATGAAACACACTATTCATCAAGCACATAAAAGTAGCTAGAGCATTAGTCAAACCAAATGGAACTACACAAAACTCATAATTCCCATACCAAAGTGGAAAATAGTCTTGTGGATGTATTATTTCTTAATGCTTACCTAATTGTATCCTAATCTCAGATCATTCTTCGAGAACACTGCTACTCCCTTCAACTGGTCAAACAAATCAGCAATCCTCTGTAACAAATAACTATTCTTGATAGTCACTATTGGCTTAGTGGTTCCTAACCAAAGTTTAGAGTTAATTGGGCCAAACTAATACCTACACTAATGGCCCTTTCGGCATCAATCTGTAGTGTGCGGACTGAAGTCTCATCCGAAGCAGTATGGGGGATGCTAGAACCAAGTTTCTGCACCCAGAGATCAACGCGATGTCATTTTGCGCCCTAGATCTTCCTTCACGTAGATCAGTAAGACCTTATGGCTTATTGATATAACTTCCTTTAATCAGCCTCTAGATCTCTGTAAAGGTCTACAACTGGCTTTTGTAGACCCTAAACAGGTGAATTATCTATTTATGTGCATCATATATTACTCTTAACCCAGTATCTACTCAGTTCTGCTTAAGTTTTCAATAAATTTATCGTACAATGATATAATCTTCGTGTAAACACTTAAAATCAATTGTGTTTAGGTAACCATATAAATCAAGTAAAATCGCACATCAATACATCATTATTTCATACAACCACTATTCCTCACAGCATAAAGCGCATTCATACATAACAAAAGTAAAGAGATGAAACACATGAATTTTTGTAATAATCTTCTTTAGTGATATTCAGTTCAGCTTACAGAATCAAGACTTCCCTGCACACTCAGCTGCAAGGGTCCGTGCACCCATCTGTGAAATTCTACTCTAGGCCTTTGCACACACAGCTGCAGATCCTTCATTCTTAATCTCATGAGCTAACTTTCTAGACTCTTTCCATAGACAAAACTCGTTCCTTTTTTTAGACATCCCTAAGACAAGTGTATTTATACAATCCCATGGTCCGTGATCCATGGGTAGATCTTAAAAGTTGACTTAACTTACATAAAAGAGGTTAAAACTCTTTTTGATTCTTTAACTATCTACACGCTCCACGACCATGATTTACAAAGACTTTACATATTTTTACATAAAACTTGGGCTCTTGACCCAGGGGACCCTATCCCAATAGGCCCCCAACACAAAGATCGTGACTCTTCCTCGAGTCACTCAACTAGTGTGGAGATCTTGCTACGAAGATCCACCATCTCTACCTGTGCAATCACTACTTTAGCCTCACTCTATCTAGCTACTTGTTGGATATGTTCTACTAGCTACTCTATTGCTGGTCCTGCATTGTCCTTCTCAATCTTCTGTTGTGTACTCTGAAAGTTCACCAATTTTTCCTGAATATTGGCGAAGAATATGTAGGCCTCATCCAACCAAGGCCCCAATCTGGGCTTAAGGATTGCCTCTTTCTTCTACGCTACTTCCACCTGTGTAAGCAATGCTTAGCCTCCTGCAACTTGATGAGGCACTATGATGTAGCAATGGTGTGTGTCGTCACCCTTACTTCGTAATATTGTTCCTGTAGTTGGTGGCCCTTTGTATTTAATACCTGCAGGGTGGGATCTTCCTGCAGGGTAGTCACTACTTCCATGGCATATTCGAACAGTGCGGTGCAGTCCCCGACCGTGGCATTCACCGTAGCGACTCCATCTTTAACAATGACTTTGTGTTGTTCCCTAACCTCTGGCGAGGTTGAAGGTTGTGATATTAGCTCTAGTTCTGGGGTCCCCTAGGTCAACCTATTGGGATGAGATCCCTTGGGTCAAGGTTTGGGGAAAAAGCCCAAGTTTTATGTAAAAATATGTAAAGTCTCTACAAATTGTGGCTGCGGAGCGCATAGATAGTTAAAGATTCAAAAAGGGTTTTACCCTTCTTTATGTAAGTTAGGTCGGATTTTGGAAGATCTACCCATGGTCCGCAGACCATGGGATTGTATAAATAGGTGGGTCTTAGAGAGACTAAGGTAGGATATGGAGGATGAAGACAAATGTAATGGGTTAATAAAAGGAAGATCGTAGAGGTCTTAGTGAAGGAAAGGGCTCTCCAGCTATGTGCACAGAAGCCTAGAGTAGAGTCCGCAACTCAGTGCACTAACCCCAGCTGCAGAGTGGGCAGGGAAGTCTTGAGTCTATAAGTTGAACTAAATACTAATAAAGAAGATTATTATAGAAATTCATGTGTTTTACCTATTTACTTCTATTATGTATGAATGCTTTTTGTGTTGTGATGAATGATGGGTTTATGAAATAAGGTTGTATTGATGCATGGCCTTAATAGATCTATATTATTATGTGAACACAATTGACATTAAGGGTTTACGCGAATATTATATCAATGTACGTTAAAGTTATCAAACACTTAAGTAAATCTGAGTAATTGTTGGGTTAAGAGTAATATTTTATGTGCGTAAGTAGTTAATTTACCTATTTAGGGTCCACGAAAGCAAGTCGTAGACCTTCGTGGAGGTTTAGGAGCCAAATAAAGGAAGTTCTATCGATAGGCCATAAGGGTTTATTGATCTGCATGAAGGAAGATTTAGGGCACAAAAAAACATCATGTTGATCTCTGGGTTTGGAAACTTGGTTCCAGCATCACTCCATACTGCTTCGTGTGAGACTTCATTCTGCACTCCGCAGATTGATGCTGAAAGGGCCAGTAGTGTAGGGATTTATTTGGTGCAACTAACTATGGACCTAAGTTAGGACCCACTAACCCAACGAATGGTTCTGTTGTCGAGATCAGGATCTACATAAAGAGATGTGTGATCTCGCATCACTAGAATCCTAAAAAGAAAGAAATTGATAAGTGGTTGGATAGAAATATCCGCGAATTCGCAGCGCAAGAGAGAATAAATCCATGCCTAACAAATGAATAGTGTTTGGATAGATATATGTACACATAGATACACGAAATTTTCTTCTGCACCTTCCCATTCAAAATATACAAGTGAATCTCTAAATTAGCAGATGGCCAAGGAAGGTGGAGGCTTGACGGTCCAATAGTGTGGACCTTGGAGCTAGTGTGGAGGTTGGAAGCTTTTGAAGATAAGATTGCATGTACTATTGACCACTATCATGATCAAATCATAGGAGGATTTGTGATAGAATTCATGGTCGATACATGAGTCAGCTATAGTGAAGCAAAGCTACGCTTTTTCAAGGGACAGCGAGGTAAGTATTTGAGATATTTGAATACTTGGATTAAAATGCTCTTGTGTGAAAAGCGGGTTATGCCACTACCTTGATGCTTGGATCTACGTGAAAAGGATGAATCTTTAGAAATCAAGAGAGAGCAGGTCCTGAATACAACCCATTGATAGAACCTCCTTCGAGTGATGATGAGGGAGAGGTACAGGCCTCACCGCGAAGCATTGTACAATTGATAAAGAAGGGTTTTGCATGAATACCTCATCTACCCAAACCACCTCCACCTTCACCTCCACAACATACACCTTCACCCAAACCACCGCCACCTTCGCCACTATCTAACATGTCGAATACCATGAAGTTTCAATGTTTTCAAGGGCTTGGGAAGTGAGGACCTGAATTAGTTTTGGTTCATTGCGAAGGTTGTATGGATGACATAGAATATTACAGATGATCATATAAATAAGGCACCATTGGTTATTGATCTACAATATCATACGTTGACATCATACATTAAGTATTACATTGATAATCCATTGGCATTGTTTGTGGACACTCAGACTACTCTAAATAAGGAATTTAGTAGGCCTAAGCCTGAAACACAATTAGTAGTGGAGTTCAAGGAAATCACGATGAGTGTCAGAGAAACACCCTGGGAGATGGATTAGAGGCTGAAGTGTGGGATCCACGAAGCTAATATGAATCTCATAGATGTAAGCAACGCAATTGGTTTATAGTTGCACTCCTACCCCACTTAAGGGTTGCTTTGTCATAACAAAATATAGGAACTCAGGCGGAAGCGATGGAGATCGTAGTGAGATTACATGAGACACCTATCCAGGGCACTTCATTGGGAGTTCAATGGATTCATGTAGAGTTGCAAAACCTCTGCTTGGAGTTGCAGAGCTTGAAAAAGGAAAAAGCGGCTCAGCCAGAGGTGTGCAAAGAAGTGTGGTGTCTCAAATGGAAAATCTGAAAGCATGATAAAGATCACTACCCTAGCTTCGAAAATTATATTACAGGGGGAGGGCCAATTCGCCTGAGGCAGAAGGCTGCCGCAGGACCAAGTACAGGGCCCGTGCTGTGGTGTTCTCTCTGTCAAGTGGCTAGAAAACATGTAATGGAAAATTTTCACTTTATGCAAAAATTTGTACAGATGTTGCAATAGCTATTTTGCAATTTCTGTAAATCGATGGACCACAATGAGCATAACTATCATAGCTATGAATTGACGATGGAAAGAATGCCTGCGTGTTGAATTCAAACATAAACTCAGCCTCCAAATCAAGCTGATGAGGGAGCGCGTGGAGGATATCAGGGGCACGGATGAGGCTAAGGAGGAGGAGGACCTTGTAGAAGTCAAGGGTAAGCTATTTTCTATAATCACAGAGTTCTAGGACACTACGCGCAGGAATGTATGAGCCAAACATGTCCATCATGCCGATACTATACTTATTTTGACCACGCAATAGAAGAATTCCCTATACTAGTAGCTAAGATGTAGGAGAAGAAGGCACAGCCTCAAAAACCTACCCAAAAAATATAAATGATGAGGTCCAAGCCCTACGAAGAGGATCCCAATGTGAATATTATGCTGCGAAGTGGAATAATGACTAGTGATGATAAAGGGAAACAACCCAAAGAAAGTGAATGCATCTTAAAGGCTCCAGAAAAATAAGTTGGGTTTGATATGGAGCTCACAAAGGAAACATTCATGGAAGAAAAGAAAAGCTTCGCTGAGGCCTCTACCTCAGGAAGTTAGGACAAGATATCTGAAGTGGTTGACCCCTCCATGCTTACCACCTTTTTGGAGACATGTATGAAGTTGTTACATGATAGCAAGGCTATGAAAGGACTACAAGAATGCATAAATAAGTGTGCTAGTAAGGAAGGTGCTTCTGAAGGGCACTGCACAGTCAGAAAGATAGACAAACACTAAGACAAGAACAAGGCACGAGATGAGGCTCACCACACAAATAGGAGAGTATGAGATGGACCAAGTTATTTTGGATCTGGGCTTGGATGCAAATTTTTTTCCTAAAAAAACATGGGAAAGAATGGGGAGGCTTGCACTGTAGTGGTCTTCGATTCAATTAAGGATGGAAAACCAAAAGAATATTATCCCTATGGGGAGATTGCATGGAGTGACCATAGATATAGAAGGTGCGAGCGTTCTGGCCAATTTCAAAGTGAGAGAGATTGTTGACGATAGATATAAATACCCTACACTCCTGGGAATCAATTGGGCTATTGACATGAATGGGGTCATCAATTTGAAGAAGCGGACAATGCCATTTGAGAAGAAATTGATCTACGTTGTAGTACCATTGGACCCTGTAGAAGGACGTGTTATACTGAACCGGTCCGTGACTATGAAAAAAGTGATAATGCTTTGGACCATACCTATAAAATAATAGTGCGAGACCAAGGCTGGGTCAATTTGATAACCGATGGATGAATTGAATGGGATCACAAAAGTTCCTATACACCAGATTTCAATGAGGAATTGGAACATTGGCAGAGTAGGTTGCCTGAAGTATCTACACTGTGCTATAATATGATGACTAAATCGTTGTGTTGTGTATCATCAGGGGTAAGGAATTTACCTTTTTATGATGGTCTAACTGACATAGATAAGTTTTTGGATGCATTTTAAAGGGAAGTGCCTGAGAAACATCGCTTCCAAGCACTAGATTTGGCATTGCGGGCTATGCCCACATGGTGGTGGGGCACACATAAGGAAAATTTTGAAGAATGGCACGATTATAGAAGGATGATGAGATTGCGATTTTGGTCACCCAAAAGTTTGGTTAAATGATAAATATGATGGGAGGAATGATCCATGCGATCATTTAGAGAAGTGGACTAAGGTTTATGGAACAGAGCTGCAACCAGAATGGGTGCATATATTATGTCACACTTTGGACATCATTCCTATGAATTGGTACCTGGAGACGGAGCTCCGCCATGGCACCGCAGAGGGGGATATATTAAGAGAAGGATTTTTTATGACATTAAGCTTTGAGGATGGGTTCAAAAGCATTGATGAGGCATTGCACGAGGTTCAGGCAACAATCTTCATAATACGACAAGATCCTTTAGAATTGATTCAACCAGATTGGAGCACTCGACTGTGCCATGTGCCATAATGTTATAATGTGACTACTGAAGGAAATGATGAGGATCCAAGGAATATTAACATTCCAGAGGCAGAAGGCCACCGCGAAGTTGAGGGACTGTAGATAGAGAATCCAGACATCACTAAGACACTGAAAACTAGGCAAGTAAACATTGGCACAGAAGCGGAGCTAAAGTTTTCAAAGATTAGGGATTATGGGGATGATGCCATAGTAGATAAGGTCACTAAGTTGCTCCACGAATATCAAGATTTGTTTCCTACAAGGTTTTCAGACATGAAAGCTATCATAAGAGACTTAGGCGTGATGAAGAGTACCTTGACGCTGGACGCAAAGCCGATTAAATAGAGACCATATCACCTTAATCCCAAGTATAAATAAAAGGTCCTCTTAGAATTGGGTAAGATGATTGAGGCAGGAATTATTGAACCAGTGGAGGAATCTGATTGGGAGAGCCCAATGGTAGTCCAGGAAAAGAAGAAAAAGGGAGAAATATGAATTTGCATAGATCTCATGAAGCTTAATGATGCCTACAATCATGATCCTTTTTTGATGGCATTCAAAAATGAGGTACTACATAATGTTAGAGGGTAGGAGGCCTACTCATTCACTAATGGTTTCTCAGGGTACCATTTGATTAAGATCGTGTCAGAAGAGAGGAGTAAGACCACCTTTGTGACAAAGTGGGGATGTTTCCAGCATACAGTGATGCCTTTTGGGATTAGGAATGTGCCAACGATCTTCTTGCACATAATCATCACGACGTTAAAAGAATTTATTCACAAATTCTTGGAGGCATATTTTGATTATTGGACAATGTTTGGGCTAGTAAAGCACCATGTAGCCAATTTTCACTTGATGTTGGATACATGCCGAAGGTATCATATCATGCTGAACCTAAAGAAATGCTTGTACTGTGTCCCTTTCAGAATTTTGCTGGGTCACATGGTGAGCAAGAAAGGATTAATGGTAGACCCTGCTAAGATGACGGTCATAATCAATTTGGAGGCTCTAACAAGCGTCAAATAGTTGTGCGCAACATTGGGTCATACTGGATACTATTGAAAGCTCATCAAGGGTTATGCTCAGATTACCATGCCGATGGATAAGCTATTGAAAAAGGATGCTACATTCTATTTCGGATGAAGAATATCAGTGCAGCCTAAATTTATTGAAGGAAAAAATGGTCACTATGCCGATCCTAGTATTCCTGGATTGGAAGAAGGAATTCCATGTGCATGTTGATGGTTCATGTATTGCGCTAGGAGCAGTGCTAACATAGGTCAGTGAAGGGGAGATGGATCATCATATAGCGTTTGTAAGTAGGAAGTTGTCAAAGGAAGAAAATAATTATTTAATGATAGAGCACAAAGGACTGGAAATGGTATACGCGCTCCAAAAATTCAGACATTACTTGCTAGGAAAACATTTCAAAATGTACACAGACCATTTTGTATTGAAGTATCTAGTCAATAAGCCTATGTTGGGGGGGAGGGGCCATGCCGATGTTTGCTGTTATTTTAGGAATATGACTTTAAGGTGATTGTGAAGCTAGGAAGATTGAACACGGGACCAGACCATCTGTCGCGCATTGAAATAGGAGAGGAGCCTACCAATTTGGAGGAAAGGCTGACTGAAGCACATCCCTTCACAGTGAAAATCGAGGATAATCACTTCATGGATATTATCCACTTCCTGACTATAGGGATGGCTCCAGAGGGATATACTAGTCAACAAAAGAAAGAATTGGTGGCGCGCACGAAATACGTTTCGATCGTTGCAGGCCATTTGTATAAGATGGGATCAGATGAAATACTTCGACATTGTGTCCCTAATTTTGAGTGAAATAGTATCCTCGTTGAAGCTCATGGAGGAGCTGCGGGAGGGAATTATGTAGGAAAAGAAAAAACACAAAATATTTTACTTGCTGGGTTGTGGTGGACCACGTTACATAAAGACTCTAAAGCATATTGTAGGGCATTAGATGCATGTTAGAGAACAAGCAGACCATCGTGGAGGGATGAGCTTCTTATGAATCTGCATGTGTCATTGCAGCCATTTGATAAATGGGAAATTTATTTTGTAGGACCAATTCAACATGTAGGTAAGAAGATGAGTGCAGAGTATATCATCACCGTGACCAAATATTTGACCAGATGGGTGGAGGCGTAGTTTGTGATAAACTGTACAAGGGAAACAACAACAAATTTTTTGTTTGAATGTGTTGCCCAGGTTCATTTTCTCGAAGGTTTTGATGAGTGATTACGATACACATTTTCTTAATGAAACGAACAATGTCCTGATAGAAGACTTCTAGGTTTACCATGAGAAGAGTACGCCATATCATCCTCAGGCCAATGGAATGGTTGACGCTTTTAATAAGATATTGTAGAATGTGTTGATGAAGGTTTGCAACGTGCAGTGGAATGATTGGGATGTGCATGTACCAACAGTGTTATCGGCATATAGGACTACTTGTAAAAAGCTTACTGGTCAGACACCTTTTAGGTTGGTCTATGGCGTAGAAGATGTGATGCCTGTGGAGTAAATTGTGCCTAGTATACGCATAGTGCTTTCACAGGAATGGTGGGCTATGCAGCCTTAGAAGAATGGCTCGGGCAGCTAATGAAGCTCGAGGAATATATATTTATGGTTAGATTCCATGAGCAGGTTTAGAATGAACTTGAAAAAGCTTGGCACGATCAACACATCAAACTGTGCACCTTCAAGGTAAACGATTTGGTTTTATTATATGACAGAAAGTTTCCTAAGTTTCCAGGAAAGTTTCAGATGCCCTGGCTGGGGCCATATGTCATCAAGGAAATTACAAATGTTGGAGTAGTTCAACTTGCAAATTTGAAAGGAGATCCATTTCGGGGAAGGGTAAATGGAACCCATTGAAACCATACAATGGGGATCTGTCCCAATGACTAAATGATGGTGGCACAATATTATCACTCCAAGCAGCTACAAGGGAGTGCAGGACTATAAACTACACTACCTGGGTTGTAAAGCTACAGGATAGGGGGCTGCATGATAAAGGGTTTTGTCACTGTCCCAGAAGAAGCGCGAAGGTAGCTGCACTATAGGGGGTAAGACCGTGCAACACAACTAAAAAATGACCATTATAGTCACTGTTCATGATTTGAAAGTGAGTAGACGGTTAAGAGGAGCAAGGGGTGGCATTTAAGGCTACATTTAATAGTGAAATCCTTGGAGATATGTCGCCAAATTAGCATTTATGGATGTATTTTCAGGGGAATGGTCAAATTTGAATTCAAAATCACCTATAAATTACGCGTGGTTGTCTAGTAGGATACACTTTGCATCCTTAGAGTTTTTATCAAGCTATGTTGTCGATTGCCTATGAATCACTCATATTCGGAGGATTTAGTTGTGAGCCCTAAATTTTCCAAGTTATCAGAGGTAAATTAGACATTCATCATGGAAAATATGCTAGAACCAAGCCCCACGGAACTTATGAGTACTGGTGGGGATGTCACTTCTGAGGGAGTTGCTCCAGAGGTTGTGAGCATGGAGGGTCTGACTACTATGCCTACAATGCCGAGGTCACCTCAATCAAAGCCTACAGTAGTGAGAGAAGCCCTCAAGCCCAATAAATACAAGCAGAAGAAGCCAATGTGGGTGCACAAGTCATCAAGGAAGTATGCTGCTACCGAGGCCCAAACAAAATAAAAACAGTCGGGGAAGGAAAGTGGTGGATTTGGAGGCCGAAGAGGGCACGAAGGATATAGATGTCGAGGGGGTGGAGCCCATCCCCAAGTTTCCAGATATATCCCTCCACATAAGGGAAAAGTGAAGAGAACTAAAGATCGATACACAGAGAAGTTTCTGATTCATACACCCTGTTGTCAGAAAGAATTACATTTAAAGGTCCACGCTTGGTGTAGGTCCTCCATTTAAAACTGGAGGACTAGGATTTGGAAGACCATAAGAGGTTCCCCCACCTTGTGACGAAAAACTATACGAAGAGGGTATTTTACAAGAAATCAGATGTCACCACGTTGGAGCCTATGGAGTGGATTCACATAGTGAATCAGTCGGGGTTGCTAAACCTACTGTGGATGCCCCGCTACTACTGCTCCAACATCAACATCATTCTCATCAAGGAATTGCTGATCCTAGTGCATGAAGGATGTTTGTGGCTAAGCGCGTCGATCCCGATTACAGATATGTTGATCCACGGGATCACGCTCTTGCCGCACTCAGGGTTGAATTTGGACAAGGAGATTAGCAAAAAGATGAGTGAGCGCGACCTCGCAAAGAAGATGAAGGAAAAATTCAAGCTAGTGAAGAAGACACATGGGTACTCTATCACATCTATCACCGAACTCATGGTGAAAATTGGTACACAAATCCTAGCTAGGAAAGTCATGAGAAAATGCTGCACGGACAAGGTTCCGGCACCAGTAATTTCATTGGCTGCATAGTGCGCAGAGGGTTTGTACTTCAATTGGTCATGTTACATCTGTAGCAAGTTCCTTGCTAACTGTCACGAGGCTCAAGACGAGAGAAAAACATTCCACTATGAGTGGTTTTTTCTCTCCATTGTGCTCGTTGTTTGCGATCATCCAAAGGACAATGAGTCTCCTCCCATGGACAAGGGATTACCGAAGACTGCATAGTTTTCATCCCTCTGGGTAACAAAGGATGTTGTGTGCATCACAGAGACCAAAGTCTTTTGGGTGTTGATGGAGGCAAGCCTGCGCATGGCCATCAACCAGAAGCCACGGTTGTCACCAACTCTCTTTTTATTATAATACACAGAGTTTGAGGAAGTTTTCTACCATGTGTAAATCAGGGCGTGGAGGGATCTACAACAAAAATGGTTTGATTTGCCTTACTTGGAAACGGATGATGCTATCTAGGAAAATATCAAGCACTGGATGACAGATTGGCTACTCCATTTGATTTGGTTGTGAGATCCAGCAAATACGCGGAGAATAAAAAGAAGGAGGCAGCAGAGCAAAAGGTCCACGAGCTGGTTGAGAAGTGCAGAAAAGTGGCAAAGGAGAAGCCCCGGGTGGAAGAGGAGCACGTCGCGAAGCAATAGGCCAAACAAGAAGAGTGTGAATCCGAGCGAAGTGGTAAATCCCATTTTCCCCAAATAGAGGAAGAGGAGTAATCAAAATAGGCCGGTGGCAGTTAGGAGGAGCAAAGCACTCTCTTCCGAATAAAAAGGCACAAGGATCAGTAGAAAGAAGGGCCCCGGAATAAATCCAAAGCGTCAAAGCCATCGCTGGATCCAATCACTCTAACAGAAGGTGACCTTGATGAGATTGGAGATAGGGTGTGTGATACCATAGTGGAACTGCTACAACAATTCAAACAGTGGAAACATCAAGCACTAAGTACTATTTAGAAGGACTTGCATGAACAATAGATTCAAATGAGTAGGATCTAGGTGGGCATAGGGAAAGTAAGCATTGCACAGACAAGTTTGGCATCAGGGACCAATCAGGTAGTAGAGATGGTTAGGACACTTGATCTCTAGGCAGTCACACTACCAGATGGATCCTTGAGCGCAGAGGAAACTGATGATAAGGTCATCGCAAGTTCTCTGAAAAACATCGGCCTCAACCTGGCCATGCTCCCCAATGAGTACCTTCACACACTACAGTCAGGTGTGGTAGTGGAGCTAGGAGCAACGGAGCAATGTGCGATCAATCTCATAAGTGAGTATCGGGTGAAAAATGAGTAGATGTTCATCGAAAAAATGGAGGCTTTGGAAGAAAAGAATACAATTCAGGCGTACAGCACCCAAATGGCGACCACGTTTTCAGAACCATGTAGGACGATGCTAGAATTACACATCCCTGAGGAGGCACCATTGGTGGTAAAGATCATAAAACCTGCTCTGAGCATATAGGATGCCAAGGTAGAGGTGGCTAGAGTTTAATTCAAGTTGAAAATGAAGATAATAGAATTGGAGCTGAAGTTGCAGCCTTCAACCCTGCTAGAGGTAAGGGAACAACGTGAAGCTGCTGTAAAGGATGGAGCTTCCACGGAGATGTTGTGGTGGTGGACTGCACTGTGCTTTTTGAACATGCCATGGAAGTAGTAACGACTCTGCAGGAAGATCCCAACATGCAGAGATTCAATAGATAAGTTTGCAAGATACAACAACAATATGATAAAGTAAGGGCGATGAAATGCACCATTGCTACCTCGCAATGCCTCTCCAAGCTATAGGAGGCTAAGTAGCATCTTACACAAGTGGAAGAGGTGAATAAGAAAGAGGCAGTACTTAAGGCCAGATTTGGGCCTTGGTTAGATTAGGCCTACATAGTCTCTGCAAATATTCAGGAAAAAATGGCAAACTTGCGGAGTATGAAACAAAAGATTAAGCAGAATGGTGTAGGACCAACCATAGATTAGTTGGTAGAAAAGATCCAATAGGTAGCCACACAAAGCACATCTAAAGTTGCGATTGCATAGGTAGAGATGGGGGATCTCCATAGCAGGATCTCTGTGCTAGCCGAGTGACTAGAGCACGAGTCACGATCTTTGTGTTGGGGGCTTGTTGGGATGGGGTCCCCTGGGTCAATTTTTGGGGCAAAAGCCCAAGTTTTATGTAAAAATATGTAGAGTATCCGTAAATTGTGGGCGTAGAGCATGTAGATAGTTAAAGAGTCAAAAAGGTTTTTACCCTTCTTTATGTAAGTTAGGTCGGCTTTTTGAAGATGTACCCATGGTCATGGGATTGTGTAAATTGGTGTGTCTTAGAGAGTCTAAGGCAGGATATCGAGGATGAAGACAAATGTAATGGGTTAATAGAAGGAAGATCGTAGAGGTCTTAGAGGAGGAAAAGGCTCTGTAGTTGTGTGTGCAAAAGCCTAGAGTAGAGTCCACAACTGAGTGCGCAGACCCCTACAACTGAGTGCGGAGGGAAGTCATGAGTCTGTAAGATGAACTGAATATTAATAAAGAAGATTATTACAAAAATTCATGTGTTTTACCTATTTAGTTTTGTTATGTATGAATGTGCTTTGTGTTGTGATGAATGATGGGTTTATGAAATAAGGTTGTATTGATGCGTGACATCCCTAGATCTGTATTATTATGCGAATGCAATTGACATTACGGGTTTACATGAATATGATATCATTTATGTTAAAATTATCAAACACTTAAGTAGATTTGAGTAAATGATGGGTTAAGAGTAATATTTGATGCGTGTAAGTAGTTAATTTACCTATTCAGTGTTTGTGAAAGCCAGTCATAGACCTTCGTGGAGGTCTAGGGGTTGACTAAAGGAAGTTCCATCGATAAGCCATAAGGGCTTATCAATCTGCACAAGGTAGATTTAGGGCACAAAATGACATCACGCTGATCTCTCGATGTAGAAACTTGGTTCCAACATCCTCCCATATTGCTTTGGGTGAGACTTGATTCCATGCTCCACAGAGTGATGCCAAGAGGGCCAGTAGTGTAGGGATTTTTTTGGCACAACTAACTTTGAACCTAGGTCAGGACCCATTGAGCCAACGATCTCTTTTTTGAAATGCCTATAATTAGTGCATAACCTGAGAGTACCATCCTTCTTCTTCACAAAAAACACTGGAGCACCCTAAGGTCATACACTTAGTCTGATGTATCCTTTTATCAAGCATTTCCTTCAACTAAAACTTTAATACCACTAACTCTGATGTGCTCATTTTTTATGGTGCCTTTGATGTTGGTAATTCCCTAGTACCAAATCAATAGAAAAGTTCACTTCGCTCTCTGTGAGGTAGCAACTCAGAAATCTTTATTGGGAACACACCCTAAAAATGATGTAAAACCAAATACCTCCTCAATACATCTGCATCCTCAAGTTCCTTACCTTTGTCACTAGAAATATGCACTTCAAATAACATGCATCCTTTTCTATGACTACGCTTAGCTTTCATAACTGTAACCATTCTAACTGATGTTTCCTTATTCTTACCATGCAAGATTTTTTATTCTCCATTACCATCTAAGAACTCAATAGCCTTGTCATCATAATCCACCTTAGTCCTATAAAGATACAACCAATCCATACCCAACAGCATACTATATGATCCCAACAAAAACACATTCAAATACACTGATGTAAACATACCATTAAACTCAAAATCACAAGCTCTTACCTAATGATGAACTCTCTTCTTAGTACCCGTAGTCAACTACACTAACCAAGACTTTGCATGCACTGATTTATTCAGACCACACTTATTCGCCATGTCATGATTAACATAACTATAAGTAGATCTAGGGTCAATCAAAATAGAAATAAATTGATCACAAAGCTTACTGTCTATCTCGATAATAGACGCCTGGTGATCTTCCTACCTCTTATCCAACACTGCATAGATTCGAGGAATACTCTCTCCAACATCCCCCACTATCTATACCTCCTAAGCACTATAGATATGTGGTCTTCCACCCTGATGTTTCAGAAAATATCTTATGTGATGCTCTCCTCCAGAAGTCCAACATTCCAAGGGCTTCCTTCCATCACCTTTGTTCTGCTCCTCAGATTGAAATCCCTGTCCTTTGTCATATGCATTGAACTTCTTAGGAGGTGTTACATTCTATTTGTTACCTGTGTTGATATGTCTTGTTTGATTCTTATCCCATTTTCCTGATTATTTTCATTCCCTTCCCAAACCTTCTTAGTTTCAGATCCACACTTTAATTTCTCACAACAATGCATCTTTAGTTTCCTGATGGCTTCCTCCAATGATATAGGCTCATAAAACTCAATCCTGTCCTTGAATTCTACTAGAAACTCTTTGATGAATCTCTGAATCTTGGCCTTCTCTTCTGTCGAGTAGTAAAAAGAGTATTTTTTCACCTCTATTTACCCTACATTAATTACCAATCCAGGTATGATTTTTTATCTCAAAGAGTTCACTCAGTTTGAGGCAGTCACTTGTCAAGAGTAATGCTAGTAGTATAGTGCTTTTACAAAAGTAAATAAATGTTGGAACAAACTCTAAATGTAATGGCAAGAGATTGAAATGCTTTTTAACTAAATCATTCATTTAAGAAAACATAGCACTCGTCAGTCAAGGACGCAGTAATGATAACTCTTCCCTTTGTAAACTGATGCAATTGAAAAGCAGCCAAAAAGAAGATCTTCAATATGGGAACTGGACAACAATAGTCAATGTTCACTACAGTTGCAGATCGTTCTATTCACACCAAAGAAATTACTTGAAATGATAATTCAATTAACAGGTAAGGGAACAACAACTAATCTATTTGAAAAGATTGAACAACAAATCTTTAATTTACAAAAATGAATTAAGCAACAATCGTAATCTAAAGGAAGTAAGAAACAATCTTTAACTAGGAAATGAATTAAACAGCAAAACCAAGAATGGTACAACAACCTTAAGTAAGTCTACGAAATACTGAACAACAAACTGAATCAAGTGTAAACACACAACTAACTAAATCATATTTTAACACACAATGAAGTTATAATGATGGAATCAGTAATCTAAGTTTTGGCATAATAAATATTGACGACGGTGATAAGGAAACAACAATTGCAGTGGCAATGGAACGACAGTCAAAATGAACAGCAACCACACTTAGAGGTAAACTATAGCTAAGTAAACAATAATACCGATCTGTAAATGCACGACATTGTTACTCTGTAAACCAACAGGAATGTTAATCTGTAGAGGAACAATAATGTTACACAGTAATGCCATTATGTAAGGGAACAACAATGCGATACAATTTCATAATGAATAACATAAGATTTCAGTGTAGAAGATAACCTTACTATTCAAATATGAATTAAATATAGCAGAGCCAGTAAACAAAATGATAAGTAACACCAAATTACTAAATGAAGCAAGTAAAATAAATAAAACCACACACGACTTGGAATCAGAAAATAATGGTACAGAGAGCAAGTGACCCACTAGGGTCGGGCCCTTAGCCTCCAGGGACGCATTGTTGTGGTTACTCTAGAATCAAAGATGGAATAGCAACAAAGTTTATATATTAATCATGAAAACAGAGTTATAGTAATCGCTCTTTAAAGAGATTCAATGATCAAAATTTAGTTTGCAACAGTAAATTCTATAAAACAACAATAATCCGCCCCTTGGACTAACAATGATTTCCCTTTTTATAGTGGCTAGGTAGAAATACAAAAGATATTGATATTCTTAAGGTAGCAATCCCTTAGGATCAAAGGATCCTAAGGGATTCGCCATATCGTTATCCTTCAGTTATCTCTTCGTCCTCTTGCGCTAATTTGGTATTTCTTCTTCCTTTTCCTGGCTTATGCGCTCCGATCTGGATTGCGTCGTCTCGATGCGGTTCCCTGTCAAGTGGACAACAGTTGGTTTCATCTTTTCTTTTCCTTTGAAATGGAGATCTTCCATTTTCTTCATTTTTTGCATAGAAAAAGGTAATAATTAGTTATTTTACGTTACTCACAAATCTCTTAAACTTTATCATAATCCTTCATTATATATTTCATAATGTAAAGAAGTTTGAATTAAAGGAAAAGATAACGAAATAAGTGGAAATTATATACCTTTTCTAATGCTCAACACACCCCGTGCTTAAACTTTTTCATGCTCTAATGAAAACATTGTAATTGACATGCAAGGCAGTTATGGAATAGGCTGGAGAAGGGTTCTCAGTCGTTGGTCTACAACCATGATTCCTAGATAAGATTTCAAAAATATGCCCTGTTTGACCTTTAGGCAATTCATATAAGCTCTATACCCTAGTCAGGATACCAAATGACTAGACTTTGGAACCTACAGCCTAACCAAGATGGGCCTTCTCTCAAAATGAGGTCACCATAGATACCCAAGCAGTCAACAACTAGCTTAAAATTATCATAATTGAATGGTTGTTTGTTTTGGATATTCTGATTAGAAGTCTGGTATCAGAATTTGGTTGCTGCTATGGCATGGTCTTTGATGGTAAAGAAGTATTCTACCCCTTTCTCGATGACTACTGTGTGAATAGGTCCCAATGTTTGGATCACACCCTGAGTTCTCATTAGGCTCCTATGTTTATTCCATAATTGCAATGGGTCTCTAGGTTCACCCCTCACCCAAAGATCTAATACATTCTCCTGTCTTTGAAAGACATTTTAGGCTTTAAGCCACTTTATCTGATTAACACCAAAATAAATAAATTCCTGAAGTTGGACATCACCCACAAAAGGGCTAGGGTTCTGTTCTATATCTCCATCTAACACAAGATTGTGCAAATAAAATTCACATAACAATCATTGAACTTTCATCCTGTAATTCTTACAACAGTTTATGAAATCATCAATGGTTTTTATCTCTATAGGCGCTCCTGCCTTGAAAACCTTAATTTTCAATTGTAAATATCTTTCCATCAAAAACAAAGCATAGTTTCTAGAGGTTTCCCTACACACTAGAACATCAGTATACAAAGAACATAAGGTATCCATTTGATTTATAACTGTGTCTAGTCTATGGGTTACCTTTTTCACTCTTTCCTCTACCTTTCGCCATCTATCAAAGGCCTGACTTTCTGATGCATTGATGTTCTTCAGCTTCTTTTGTAACTTCTGATATTTTTCTTGAGGAACAGTTTCCTCTGTGAGTTTCTCTATTGTTTGTTGGGCTTGTGGAAAATATTTTTACAAAGTTACTATCCTCGGGTCATTATCCATTATGACAATTTTGGGCTGGCGATCTACTTGTATCTCCTTATTGCAACATCTAGTCTTTATGGTCTGAGTTTCCTTCTCACTAGAGGATAGTGCCTCTATCTGTACTTCCTTATCACAGGCCGGTGCGTTTTCCATTTGTGCTTCTGCACTTGCAACAACCAAATGTTGTTCCTTGTGATTCTGAATAATAGGTTCAACTTGAGTCCTCTTCGTCTTTTTCTTATGGGGTTTTTCCTAGGTGGTTGCATGCTTTTCCACAGAAGTTCCTTTTGATTTCTTCCCCCATTTTCAAGACGCTTATTTGTTGTTGAAGTTGCTTAATTACGTTAAGCAATCTTTGCTATTCCTTTCTTAATTTTTTAATTTCATCTATATTCTCAGAAGGAACAGCCATTTGTTTTCTTTGGCCTGGGCTTTATACCTTTACCTTGGACAATTTCCATGTTTCTTTCTTGGAACACTTCCTCAGTGTTCTATTGATTAGGTTTTTCAGGGGTAGAAACCCTGGTTTGTTCTACTGTCTCCTGGGCAGCTTCTTCTTCTACCTCTTCTTCATCATGCAATTCTTTGGGTGTATTCTGACTAGGAACAAATTGTTCTTCTTCCTCCTCTTCGGCACTCTTCTCCCCAGATACACTCTTATCATGAGTAAAGTGATCCTCTTATTTTTCCTCCTCGTCACACATTTCTTTGGATGCACTTCTATCATGAGCAGAGAGCTCTTGCAGACCTTCTTCGGTATGGGGGTTGAGTGGGCTATGGGGTTGGACATACTCACCCATATTAGCCAAAATTTGGGCCAATTCATCTTCTTGCAGAGGGTTTTGCAATGGAATTTCACTGTGTTTCTCTATTTCCTCCCCTTCTTCCTGACCGGATTTCTCAGTCTCCTCCTCTAGTTCTTCTTCATCGTTTTTCTCCAATTCTTCTTCATTCTCCCCACGTTCCAGTTGTGGGGGTTGTTCATCTTCTGAATCATGTATTTCCACAGGCTTGCTAATGTTTCCTTCAGAATTTCCCAGCATTCCTCTGCTCCTTGCCAATCTAACAGATTGTCTTCATTTCAGTGGTCTGCTCAATGTGCTGGAAATATGTTTTCATTTTGGGGCTGGAAAAGCCAGTCCCACATCTATCAAGAAAATAAATTCTTCTCAACTACTCTGCTGTTGGCAAGACTATAATTGACTATCAGTCGAATTAACCCATGGTGGCTTACTACTGACTCTACATGGCGAGATTTCCTCATGCTTCAGGAAACATCATGCAATAAAAAATTTAAGAACAAAGGCAAATTCACAGCACATTTTTTCTTTAACACAGCTAAAAGTTTGAGATGGAGTGATCGTACCACGTATTTTCTGCCATCGCAAATGATGTAGCTTCAGATAATTCTCACCAGTTCTACCCAAGGCTCTCCCAAGGATGCTGGCAGGACTCCTTTCCCTTTAACAGTAAGGTTTTACCCCTCGTCCTGGAAGATGGTTATGGTGTCTCACAGTCTCACCTTTTTCAGAGTCCACACAGGTCCAGCAGCTGGTAGTGTCAAAACTAAGCAATTATGTCATCTATCACTGTTATCTGTCTCCCTCTCACCATGGAATGATTTTATTTCAAACTCTGTAGAAACTCGATTGCCACCGTATCGTTAGATTGTTGTAGACGGTTAAGGTAAGCTATCCATCCTTCCCTTGCTAAGATTTCTCGTGCGGAGTCAAAGACCATTAACACCTGTGGCTCACTGTGAATTGATCTTCCCCCCATCTTATTCATGCTTACCACACTATAAAAATGTAGAGACGATGATGGAATAGTAGGTTGTTCAAATTTTTAGCTCACTACTAAGAAAACATAAAGAAGATGATGGAACAACAAGTTGTTCAAATTTTTAACTTACTGCTAATTTTTGCAGAGCAAAACATGGAAATGTCATTGGAACAACAAGCCATGCATATTGGGAAGCAAAATACCATTAGACTTGCTATTCCTAAGTTTTGGTGAAGTCATTATACCTCCGACTAATGGGATAACACGTATGCCAGCCAATTATGGAGATCACTCACACCCCCTTGTAATGTGATAGGCCATCCTCGACCATCAAATAGAGGAGAATCATGTTGAACTGGAATCGTACAGTGGAATAAAGGAACAACGTGTAGATATATGACATGTTTAAAAAAATGAGGGGATTACCGTAATCGAGGCGTATGATAGAATCGCTAATAAATATGGAAATGTTGTGATATGATGCGAAAAATGGAGGATAAGATAGGTGACCTGAATAAAAGTTCTTATGTGGTCATTATCGACTTTTACTATCATGATTGATTTGTAAATGATTTTCATATATCAAAGGTTCAAAAGAGTTATATACATAATCTCATTTGAAACCACTTATAAAGATATAAGAAGAAGGGTTTTATAATGAATATTGGTGTATAAGAAATGTGACTCCAATACCATCAACAGAGCTCTATTGCCTGCAGGTGTCCATAACCTTGACAGAGTTACTTATTTCACCCTTGGAACCATAATCCTTTGTGTATGCCTAGGAAAGTGCTATGCAATGTCAGAATAGAGGCCATTGTGTTGGCTTGGTAACCAAATGATCACAATGCCATTCACCAGGAAGGAGTGAAAGGTGGGAAGGTAGGCTCGTGATGAGACCTCCTGTTCCAAGGACTTTTTATTTTTCTGATGTGCTTCTTGGATCATATCCCTGGTGTGGTGGCCATAGTGGGAATGCCACTTCACTTTCTTCCTTATGATCATGGTACGCTGGCTGTTGATGAGACCCCCTATCCTTCATCTGACAAATCATGTTAGTAATCATATAGATATAAAATTTTTCTTTTTTCTCTTTTCTTTTTTTATATAGCACTTTTCCTATTTATATACAGACACTGGATCAACACTCCTTAAGAGTAGGGATGGTGGAAGAAGTCTGAACATATCAAGCGAGAAAAATATGCCCTTATTCTTATTCAATAATAATGATCAAAGAGAATTATGGGGATTTAAAAAGAACCATCATGATAAAAATAATCAATCACATTGGTATTAGCGAAAATAATGACAAAAAGGTGATATAAATAGTTGTGTCCTTTCCTCTTTTCTCTTATCAATTCAAAGCATTTTTCTTTGCTTTGTTGATTTCAGTATCCTCTAGTTTTTGTATTGTTACATAAATGTATAGCTGTGCCTTAAGTAACCATCACTCACAAAAATCCTTTAAATGGTAAAACACACATACACACAAAAAAGAAGAAAAATGCACTCCAAAAGTGTTGTTATCAAGTTGGAACAACTGTTGTTTCTTTAGAGGGACAGCAAAAAAATATTTTCACACAAAAACTGCAAGCAAAAAGGAAAACAAAACATGCTCTAAGATGATGTTCCTTGAGAGGAACAATAGTTGTCCCTTAATCAGAATAGCAAATAAAGCAAGCGCAAATAAAAGATGTGGAAATGATGTTCCTTCAGAAAGGAACAACAGAAAAATAAAAGTGTTGTTCCTTCAGAAAGTAACAATAGAAAAAAGAAAGTGTTGTTCTTTCGACAAGGAACATAAAAAATAAAAGTGTTGTTCCTTCAGAAAGGAATAGCAGAAAAATGAAAGTGATGTTCCTTTGGAAAGGAACAACAAAAGAATGAAAGTGTTGTTCCTTCGGAAAGGAACAACAAAGATGTGGAAGTGTTGTTCCTTCGGAAAGGAACAAAAAAACATGAAAGTGTTGTTCGTTAGGAAAGGAACAGCAAGACGTGAAAGTGTTGTCCTTCGGAAAGGAACAACAGCATGGCGAAAGTGTTCCTTTGGAAAGGAACGACAAAGCAACGAAAATGGTGTTCCTCCAGAAAGGAACAAGAAAATGCAATAGTGTTGTTCCTTCGAAAAGGAACAACAAAATGGTGAAAATTTTGTTCCTTCGAAAAGGAACTACAAAATGCAACAATGATGTTCCTTCGAAAAGGAACAGCAAAATGTTAAAAAATTGCAGAAATGTAGAAATATGTACAGAAAGTAATTTACACAAACAGAATAGAAAAAGCTATGTACAAAATTTTGAAAGCAATCAAATTACTTAGTGAACCAAAGGCGAGGAAGAGTTTTCTTCCTCAGCCATAATCTGCATGTCAGAGTCTTCCCGAAGTTGCTGGTAGAAGGATTCCCGAGTAAGCCATTTGCAGTAGAGTCGAACTCAGTGGCCATTTGCTTTAAAGGTAAGTCTAGATCTGTCAATGGTAGTTAAAGTAATGGTGCCATTATCATGCACTTTCTGGATTTCATACGGTCCGAGCCAACGAATTTGAAGTTATCCCGAAAAATCCTGAAACTTGGAATCGTATAGGAGTGCCCAATCTTCTTCATGGAATACTTTCTTTTTTATGAGGGCGTCATGCCATTTTGCTCTCTGTTGTTGGATTAATGCAGTATGTTGAAGAGCGAAGAGACTAATTTCATCTAGCTTGTCGATTTTCTATTGTCTATTAATTTGGGCCTCATTTAAATCTAGACCGACTTCTTGTGTTGTTCTCAATGTTTGTATTTTGAACTCTATTAGAAAGATGGGTTCCTTTCCAAATACTAGCTAATATGGTGAATAACTGGTGGTGTTTCTCCACGTTGTTCAGTATTCCCACAAGGCTTCCATCAACCTTGTAGCCCAATCGCGTCTGTGTGACGCAATGGTTTTTTTTAATATTTCTTTTATTACGTTTTTCATGCTCTCTACTTGGACATTTGCTTGTGGGTGGTTTGGAGTGGTAATCTTGTGTTGAATATGATAGTTTTTTAATGTTGCAGCAATTTTATTACCAACAAATTGTGGCCCTCCGTCCGTGATTATGTCTCTTGGAAGGCCATATCGCACAAATATCTAGAACAAGAAATGAATGACAGAATCCTCTATAGCTCTTGGAAGTGCCTCTGCTTCAACCCATTTGGTCACATATTCTGTTGCTACCAAAATATATGTTTTTTGGTTTGATGATGGGTTGATTGGACCAAAAAAAATGAGCACCCAACTCTCAAATAAGTCGATGACTAGTTGTGGGTTCAAAGGCATCTCATCAGACTATCCAGGGCGTCCTGCTTTTTGGCAACTGTCACAAGCTTGAACAAATTTCTTTGCATCTTTGAAGATTGTGGACCAGTAATACCCTATTTGTAGAACTTTGTGACCAATTCTTCGATCTGTGAAATGTCCGCCACATGGTCCGACATGACAGTCTTTCAGAATGTCAAATATTTCATCTTCACGGATGCATCTTCTGATGTGCATATCTGCCCCTGTATGGAATAGGAAGCCCCCAATCCAAGAAAATCGGGTACTACATTGCACAATCTGTTTTTGTTCATTGGGGGTCAGATGCTTTGGTAATTTTCCTACTACTAAATAATTCGCAACATCAGCATACCGGGGTGTTTTGACAGTAACAATGAATAAATGTTCATCTGGAAATTTATCTTCGACTGCTGCTGTGTCCACTAGCTTCGGCATTCGTGATAGAAAGTCAGCTACAGGATTCTCTTTTCCAGGTCGATCTTTTATTGTGATGTCGAATTCCTACAATAAAATCAACCATCTTGTTACTCTTCCATTTGTAATTGGTTTATTTGTTAAATATTTTATGGCAGAGTGATCTATATATAAAACAACAGGATATCCAGTGATATAATGCCTAAATTTATTTACAACATCTATTACAGCTAAAAATTCTTTTTCAATAACAGTATAGTTTAGCTCAGCAGGAGACAAATTCTTGCTAATATAATAGATTGCATATGGTTTTTAGTCTTTTTCTTGCCCAAGGACTGCTCCAATAGTCGTGTCTGAAGCATCTGATGAAATTTGAAATGACAGGTCCCAATTTAGGCCTCTGAGCACTGGGGTTGTTGACAAAAGCTTTTTCAGATCCTCAAAAGCACGGTCACATTTATCTGTCCAAACAAAATCAACATTCCCTCTTAATGCATATAGAGGTGCAACTATTTGAGAAAAATGTTCTATAAATCTCCTATAATAACCACAAAATCCAAGAAAATTGCGTATCTCTATCTGTGTGGTAGGAGTAGGTATTAACAAAATTATTTGAATTTTGGCTGGATCTACCTATATTCTAGCTGTTGAGATATAATGAACTAGGATGAGTCCTCCAGTCATCATCATATAGAACTTTTCATGGCTTAAGAAGAGCCTGGAGGAAATACATCGTTGCACCACCTTTTCCAATGTGTCTAGTGCTGGGTCGAAATCATCTCCATATGGTGTGAAATCATCCATGTATACTTTGAGCCCTTCATTTCTTAAATCTAAAACGATGCTGAGGATAGCCCTTTGAAATGTGGCAAGGGAATTGCATAGGCAAAAGGGTAAGGCTCTGTAGGAACGCGTTCCCCAAGGACAGGTAAAAGTAGTTTTGTTCTAGTCTTCAGGGGCAATCTGAATCTGATTGTACCCACTGAAGCCATCCAAAAAAGAAAAGAATTTCTTTCATGCTAATGTATCTAATACCTGGTCAATGAATGGAAGGGGAAAGTGGTCTTTCTGGGTTGCTTTGTTTAATTCTCTATAATATACACAAATCCTCCACTTTTCATTCTTCTTTGGCACCACTACTAGCAGAGAGACCCATTTGTTATCGAAGATTGGATAAATAAAGTTTACATCCAAAAGGTTTTGTAATTCAGTTTTCACAATGTCTTTTAGGTGAGGATTAAGTCTCCGTTGGGGTTGGCGAATAGGTCTCACATCCTTTTTTGTATAAATGTGGTGTGTACATAGCTGGGGATCGATTCCCTTCATGTCTAGATAATCCCATGCAAAGGCTTCCTTGTATTTTCTTAGTAGTTGGATCAGCTTTTCTTCTTGTTCAGGAGTTAGGTTATTATTGATGTTTAAAGTTTTTCCTGGCTCAATCTCTATGGTTTTTCTATTTGAAATAGAGGTAGTAGGTATTGTTTGATCATGAGTGTCTTTGAGAGGATCTTCTTCTAGTTCATTTTCAAATGCTACCTCTATCATGTGACATTTTACATGGGATCTAGATTCAACTTGGTTAATAAAGTTGTTAATAACATCATCCTCTGTTTGATCTTTGAAATCGAGGGCTTCTTCTATGGTTAATGGGGATCTAATGTTTTTGGTAAGGTATGATACATGATGTTTGTTAGTTTTTATTATTGTTACACTTGGCTGGACTGGAGGGTATAGGGCTAGATTCTTGATGTTACTCCCTCTAGTTACGGTCATACTGCCTTGTCGGCAGCCAATGCAAGCATCAATGGTTGCAAGCCAAGGTCTACCTAAAATTAACGTATGTACATCCAGTTGGTTTTTGGGGTTTATTATCAGAAAGTCAACGATATATTCCAAAGAATCAACGGATACCATGACATCATGTAGTGTGCCTTCTGGCCTAACCATTGATCGATCGACCAATTTTAATAAGGTGGAAGTTGGTTCTACTAATGCAATGCCTAGTATTTGATAAGTGGTGTTTGTTAAAATATTAATTGCAGCCCCTAAATCAACTAAGGCATTTGAAAAGTTTTGTCCATTGATTTGTACTGTCACTATTGGATTTCCTGGGTCTTCATATTTGACGGGTGCTTCTCTTCTTGATAACAAGTCAGATAAGGTGCCAACTACTTGGACTGTTGGGTTATTTGTTATTCTCCTCCTTGGTTTTTTTATACATAGCTCTTTGATGGTCTTTGCATATATTGGGATATCTTGGATAGCTTGGAGGAGTGGGATTTTATTTTACAGATTCTTTACTTCTCCCAGAATATCAATGTCAAGATGTTCTATAAGGCACAGTACGATTAATCGTTCTGGGAATGGGGGAGAAGATGTGGTTGCTTGGCTATGAGTTTATTGTCTGACCACATCTTCTTCTTGTAATGGTTGTTCTATGGGTAACTAATTTTCAACTTGAACATTTTTATCTCCCTTGGTTTCTGTAATGCGCCTATACCTTAACTGAAGGTCATTGCACTCTCTTAGATCGGTTTCTAGTTCTAGTGTTTCAATTATTTGAATAGATTGAACCAGTCCGTTATTTGGGTTCGGGTTGGGCTGGGCTAGGAGTTGTGGTCTTAAGTTGGACTAGGGGTTTTGTTGTAGTGTTGGCAGTGTAGGTTGAGGGAGTGGAATGGTTCCTACTGGCTGATTCATCGGTCTTTGCCAGTTTGTCTGCCAGGCTTGACTCTGCGAAGTGGTAGGGGACCATTGTGTTGGATACACATTGTTTTGCCAATATGGTGGAGCGTAGGGAAAATTTGGCCAATTAGATTGGCGTGCTTGATTCGGCCATGGTGATGATGAATGAAATGGTTGTTGTGACCAAATTGAGAAGGATGTTGATTTTTCCACATTGTATTATATTGTTGAGCATGATATTGTAGAGGCTAGAAAGAAGAAGCTAGATCAGGGAACATACATGATTATCGCGGATGCTATTGACGGCACTGGTTAAGTAGGTACACCAGTTCTGGTTCTTCTTTTGCTTCTTTGTATACTTCTTTCAAACGAGGAAGTGAGGGGTATCTCTCTGTAGAGTGGTCTTTTTTACAAATGGCACAAACTTGAACTGCACCTAATGGGTACTCTTTGTGGCTGTGTTTCTTTCTACATCTGGGACAAAATATTGCCAGATTTTGCTCTGCTTCTACTTGTTTCTATTTTTCTTGCATAATATCGAGCTGCATTGTCAGAGTCCCCAATATATCAGTTTTGAAATTTTGTAGTAAATTTCCAATTTCTGCGCGAGTTACTCCTTCTCCAGAGATCTTGTTGTCCCTTGTAAACCTGTCATGTTCTGTTGGTTTTAGCCTTGTGCTACCTCATGAGCTCCTGATACATAAATCAATGATGTTAGCAAAATCTTTTTCATGTCTCTTTTTCCCATAATATTTAGTGTTTCAATCCATTGTTCCTTCATGCCTATAATTAATGTTGTTTTTAGCACATTGTCAGGTAAGGGTAATGATACATAAGGAGATCTTTGAATATTATACTGAAAACATTCAACATATTCTTCTAGTGTTTCATTAGGTCTAGCTACCATCTAAAATATTTCATCCTTTAACTCTCTAGACCTACAATAATCCTGATATTTCTTCAGGAAAACACCTTTCATCTGATCCTAGTCATTTATAACACCTCCACCCAACCCCATAAACCATCGTAAAGCAGCTCCTTTTAATGTAGAGGGAAATAGTTTCAGCTTTTGTGGATCGGTGGTATAGTCATATCCCCTACATAGCACATTGAATTCAAACAAAAATGCATCTGGGTCTTCCGATGTTAGGCCATGAAATGTAGGGATATGATGGAGAGGAATTGCCTTCATAGGTGCATTGGCTGCAGTATCTACAATGGGATATTGTAGTGTGGAGGTTTGGGGGGTTTGCTGGTTCTGGGCCATTTTGTCAAATATGTGCTAATAATCTTCTGGGATTTCTAGGAGGGTATTCCTAGGTTGGTTAGATGGAGAAGGAATGGACTTAATAGGAATGGCCTTAACAACACTTCCTTTGTCTGGGATGATGAGAGTTCCTAATGTCTGGGGGGATTTTAGCTCTTGAGGTTCTTCATTCTGGATGATTTTTGCAGCATTTCCCTTATCTGGGCTACTTAATGGTTGAATTAGTCCAAGAGGAGTTCTTGGTTCTTTTGTTTCCCCTGTTTCTCCTCTCCCTTCACAGAGATTACTAAGGTTCCCTTCTTGCAATGATTTTGGACTAGAATTTTCAACTTCTTGAAAATCTTTCTCTTCAGTTTGGCTGTGCACCTCAGCAAAGGCTACAGATGGTGATCCTGTGGCCCGAAGGGAACTAGTAGGTTGTCTAGAAGCAACTTTTCTAGGTCCTACTAAAGGCTGAGATTCTTCTTTTTTAAGGATTTCATCTATAAAGGTCGATCGTCCAAGGGTCACCGACCCCTTAGCTTTATTAGGCTTGGGTAGTGGTTTAGGATTCTTTTAAGCCTTTTTCTACTTAGTCATGCACACAAATCAAATGCTGATTTCTACCCAAAAAAACAGCAAATCTGTAGGAAAGCGGGCAAGGGAGTAGGGCTGTTACATGCTCCATACGCAGGTTCTTGCCTTCTGTTTTTAAAACCCAATTGTCTCCTAGCAGGTACTGACGCTATTCTCAAAAGAAACAAATGGCTACACCCTTCCTCGGCAACAATGCCAAAATGTTGAGTAGTAAAACGGGTCTTTTTCACCTCTATTTACCCTACATTAATTATCAATACAGGTACAATTTGTTATCTCAAAGAGTGCACTTAGTCTGAGGTGGTCACTTGTCAAAAGTAATGCTAGTAGTATAGTGCTTTTACAAAAGTAAATAAATGCTGAAACAAACTCTAAATGTAATGGTAAGAAATTGAAATGCTTTGTAACTAAATCATTCATCTATGAAAATACAACACTCATCAGTCAAGGGTGCAGTAATGATAACTCTTCCCTTTGTAAACTGATGCAATTGAAAAGCAACCAAAGAGAAGATCTTCAATTTGTGAACTGGACAGTAATAGTCAATGTTCACTACAATTGCAGATCATTCTTTTCACACCAAAGAAATTACTTGAAATGATAATTCAATTAACAGGAAAGGGAACAACAACTAATCTATTTGGAAAGATTGAACAACAAAGTTTTAGTTTACAGAAATGAATTAAGCAGCAACCGTAAGGAAGTAAGCAGCAATCTTTAACTAGGAAATGAATTGAACAACAAAACCAAGAATGGTAAAGCAACCTTAAGTAAGTCTACGAAATATTGAACAACAAACTAAATCAAGTGTAAATGCATAGCTAACTAAATCAAATGTTAACACACAGTGATGTTATAATGATGGAATCAGTAATCTGAGTTTTGGCATAATAAATATTAAACACGATGATAAGGAAACAACAATTGCAGTTGCAATGGAACAAAAGTCCAAATGAATAGCAATCACACTTAGAGGTAAACCATAGCTAAGTAAAAAATAATACCGATCTGTAAATGCACAGCAATGTTACTCTATAAAAAAACAATAATGTTAATCTGTAAAGGAACAACAATGTTACACAGTAATGCCAATATGTAAGGGAACAACAATACGATACGATTTCAGAATGAACAACATAACATTTCAGTTGTAGAATATAACCTTACTATTCAAATATGAATTAAATATAGAAGAGCCAGTAAACAAAATGATAAGGAACAACAGATTACTGAATGAAGCAAGTAAAAGAAATCAAACCACACACGACTTGGAATTGGAAAAAATGGTACATAAATCAAGAGATCCACTAGGGCCAGGCCCTTAGCCTCCAAGGACGCCTTATTACGTTACTCCAGAATCAAAGATGGAACAACAACAAAGTTTATATATTAATCATGAAAACATAGTTACAGTAATTTCTCTTTAAAGTGAGTCGATGATCAAAGTTTAGTTTGCAACAGTAAATTCTATAAAACAAGAATAATTTGCCCAACGGGCTAGCAGCTCTGTCCCTTTTTATAGCGGCCAGGTGGAAATACCAAGGATACAGATATTCTTAAGGTAGCGATCTTCACCATATCATTATCCTTTAGTTATATCTTCATCCTCTTGTGCTGATTTGGTATTTATTCTTCCTTTTTCCTGGCTTATGCACTCCGATTTAGATCCCCTTGTCTGGATGCAGTTCCCTGTCAAAGGGACAATAGTTGGTTTCACCTTGTCTTTTCCTTTGAAATGGCGATCTTCCATTTTCTTCATTTTGTGCATAGAAAAAGGTAATAATTATTTATTTTACATTACTCATAAATCTCTTAAACTTTATCATAATCCTTCATCATATGCTCATTTCATAATGTAAAGAAGTTATGAATTAAAGGAATAGATAACAAAATAAGTGGCAATTACATACCTTTTCTAATGCTCAACATCTTCCTTAAGATAAGGCACATACCTTAGTAACTCCAAGAATTTTCTAGTGTACTCCTCATCGGTCATAGATCCCATCTTCAACTCATAGAACTCCCTTTCCCTGTCATCATAGTATATCTCCGATAGATACTTATTCTTGAAAAGTCTCTCGAACTCACTCCAAGTAAACTCCTCTTCATGAATACCTTTGACATTCTTTACATCTTTCCACCAAATGTCTACTTTACCTTTAATATTGATTGTATCTATTATGGAATTCATGTTCTTTGAGTAATAATGAAATCTAAAGAACCTATTCATCCCAATAAATACGCTTTTGCACCCCGTGACTTCTTCATTTCACCATCTAATGTAGATGAATTTTCTTTCTTGAACTCATCTGACAAATATCCCCTATCACTCTTCCTGTAAGGATGATAATAATGATGACCATGATACCTATCTGAATAAGAACTAGAGTATATCCCATGTTCATTGCCTCGTCTATCAGGTGTATTTAAGAATCTGCCATCTATAACTATGTAATCTATATCAAACCTGTTACCACCATGTGACCTACTACCATATGCTCCATTATTCCTATCCTCCTGCCCATGAATGAGGGTAAGCAATTCTTGTCTCTGCAAGTCTGACAAGCTCTGAAGAATCACTACATTGACCTATGCTTTTTTCTCTTGTGCCCTAGAAAATGTCTCTTGTGACTGAATGACTTGGTCATTATCTTCTTTTCAACTCATTATATCTGTCTTCCAACTTCTCAAAGTGTTTGTTATGTCAGGAGAATATCCCTCACCATAATGATCATCTCATCTATAGGGACAATCTCTTAATATGTATTCTACAATCTTGCTAATTGTCTTTGATCTTCTCTTCCTACAAGGCATATCATGTCAGCTAAACAAAACTATAAACAAACCAATGTACATTAATGTAGTTCAGGGGAGGATCTCTCATCAACAAGATCAAATAGATTAGCACAATACATGTATAATCATAATCATCACAGTATATGGACATCATCCTAATCGTCATCGAGTTACCATGCATAATGCCACAATTATAACACCAACTAGGTGCTATGCATGCAAACACATTGATGACACACATGCATAACAATACATACAAAATCGAAATACATTCATGACAACACATATTAGCAACAACATCATCATCTTCTGCATGACATCACAACTACAACAATTACCATAACATGCACACATAACAGACACATAGACAACAAGCATAATGATCATATATGCAACTGAGATGTACGTATGACAACAAATTCATCCAAAGAGAAAGGAGAACCAAACATCATTCAAGGAGAAAGAAACCATGCTTTGATACCACTCTATAACACCCTCCTCCCACATTTACCCAAGATAACCTTCCAACTGGGGTAAACATGTGACAAAGCATTAATATGATATGATTCAACTCCCTATGTATGGTTAAGGAAGTGGAACTAATAAGACATGACAAATCTAAGCTTCCTTAGGAGCTACAGAACCTTCAGAAGACAACCAACCCTCCTAGGTGCTCAACCACTGAGAGTACTTGATTTTTTGCTAATCTAGATCTCCAGAGAACTTGTTCCAATGAAGGCTTCCACGAGTAGTAATTCAACCCACAACTGTTGTCGAGATCTAGAGCATTTTTCCAACTAGGGCTTCCAGGACTAGTAACTCAACCCACCAAGGGTGTTGGGTGTGGAGCATGATTATTTGGAGGTCTTTGTTTCAGTCGGATGTATATCCTAGGAAGATTGTACACCCCTCCATGTGGGGGGGTGCAGGGGGCACTTGTCCCTCCCGTGGGGGTTCGGCAGGGCCAATCCCCCCTAGCTGTGGGGTTTGGGGGCCAGCAGTTCCCTGGCAGGGGTTTCGGGGACAGTGCCCCCAAAGCTAAAAACAGATGTAAAATTTCCTTATAAAAGTATAGTAATTTCTAGTCAATCTAAGCCATTCATTAGGTGGAAAATCTAACAGTAGAACTTATGTTTATTTTAGGGTTTTTTTCCCTAGAAGGAAACCCCTCTCTTTGTATGAGGGCATTGTATTGAGGTTGTGAAATAGATTTGTATTCTCTGAGCGAGAAATAGAGAGGTGAGACTGTGAGAGAAAACAGAGGATATTACAGCAGATTTGTTGTAGGTTGTGTCTCTTCATTTTGCTGGATAATAGGAAGGGAGGACTGGCTGTTTGGGGTGGACATAGCCCAAACTGGGTGAACCATGTATATCTGTGTCTCTCTGGTTTTATGCATTTTCTGTGTTTATATTTATGCAATATTCTATGTGCTCCATTGCTCTGTAATATATAATTTTCTAACAACTGGTATCAGAGCCGAAGGTCTATTTGGCTGATAAACGCGCAGGAAAGAATGGTTCCTCCTTTGAGTGGGAGCAATGGCAGAAGATGGTAAGTTTAGGGTCGAGAAGTTTAACGGCCAAAACTTCTCACTGTGGAAGATGCAGATGGAAGATTATCTGTATTAGAAAGATCTATACCTACCATTGGGTGGAAAAAAAAGATGCCGAAGGGTATGACAGATGAAGAATGGAACCTCCTTGATAGAAAGGCACTAGAAATAGTACGGTTGTGCCTCGCAACATCGATCGCCTTCAACATTTCAAAGGAAACAATGATAGAGAGTTTGATTAAGGCATTGGAGAAACTATATGAAAAACCCTCAGCCTCAAACAAGGTATTTCTTATGAAACGGTTTTTTAATATGAAGATGTCGAAAGGTGAATCTATTGCAGACCATTTAAATGATCTTAACGCTGTTACAAGTCAGTTATGTTCTGTAGGGGTAAACTTTGATGATGAAGTTAGAGCTCTGTTATTCTTGTGCTCATTGCTAGAATGTTGGAATGGTTTAGTAATGGCCATTAGTAACTCTGTTTTTGGATCTAGTACTTTAAAGTTTGATGATGTTGTCGGTGCTCTCCTTAGCGAGGAAATGCGATGGAAAAGCTCTGGTGAGACATCGAGTAATGCTTTGAGTGCAAAGTCTAGGGGAAGGAAAAGGGAAAGAGGAAGGAGCTTAGGATATCGTAGTAAATCAAGGAAAGGTAGATCCAAGTCCAGATCTGGGATCGTGTGTTGGAAATGCAGAAAGAAAGGACACCTAAAGAAAGACTATAGATCTCGGAAGGGAAAAGAAGGAGATGCACAGCAAGAAAACAATCATGAAGCAAATGTGACAGGTGAGGTGTTACAAGATGCTTTTATTATTTCTTTCGAAAATATTACTAATTCCTAGGTGGTATATTTAGGGGCTTCATTCCATGCCACACCTGATAAGAAATATTTTCATGACTATGTTCAAGGAGATTTTGGACAAATCCGTTTGGGTGATGATAAACCTTGTAAAATTGTTGGAATGGGTAAGGTTCTTGTAAAACAGTGAAATGGAAACCAATGGCTACTAAAGGAGGTAAGGCATGTTCTAGCTCTGAAGAAAAATTTGATTTCAACAGGGCAGTTAGGCGGTGAAGGTTGTGTGACAACTTTCATAGATAAAGCTTGGAAGGTCACCAAAGGAGCCCTGGTAATAGCAAAAGGTGAAAAGGTTGGTACATTGTATTTATGAAATGGTATTTCTAACTCTGTTAATGCTTTAACTTCCAAAGGAGTAGATGCAGCATTATGGCATCATAGACTCGAACACATGAGTGAAAAGGGGATGAAGATTCTTCACTCAAAGAATTTGTTGTCGGGTTTGAAGAATGTTGATTTGGACTTTTGTGAGAATTGCATTTATGTAAAATAGAAGAGAGTCAGATTTCTTAGAGTTGGGAAAGAAGAGAAGAGCGAAAAATTAGAGCTTGTGCATACATATGTATGGGGACCTCCTTAGGTATCATCTCTCGGTGGCTCTTGTTATTACGTTACTTTTATTGATGATGCAACTAGAAAAACTTGGCTTTATTGTATTAAGAATAAATCTGATGTATTTGATACTTTTAAGAAATTGAAAGCTTTGGTTGAGATTGAGACAGGAAAGAAATTGAAGTGTCTCAGATTAGATAACGAAGGTGAATATTGCAGCAAAGAGTTTGATAGGTACTGTTCAAAGCATGGAATTCACAGAGAGAAGACAGTTCCAAGAACACCACAAGAGAATGGTGTGTCAGAAAGGATGAACAGAAAAATCATGGAGCGTGCAAGGTGCATGAGATTGCATGTAGGATTGCCTTTACAATTTTGGGCAAATGTTGTTGATACTGCTATTTATCTAATAAATAGAGGGCCTTCAAGTTCCTTGGATGGTGGTGTTCTAGAGGAAGCATGGATAGGAAAAAAGGTAAACTACTATTTTTTAAAGCCTTTTGGTTGTTGTTACACTGAATTTTGTCACCTTGACTATCTGCAGTTATATGGCCCCATCAATAGCCATATTGTCCTCTTTGTCAAGCCCCATACCTCTGCTCTTCATGTCAAAACTT